>CM028138.1:28702500-28887500 GCA_016271365.2 Neoceratodus forsteri
GACAATCAAAGTAAGCCCCCAAGGGGGTTACATAAGGTAAGTCCAGTTTAATGTATATCAGTGGATTTTGAACATTTACTCATGACTTTGTTATTTCTTAATATTTTACACCAGATTGTCAACATATTCCTTTTGGGAACCCACCACATGAACAAGGCAAGAGACATTTTTCAAATCAGTCCTGAAAGGTGATTTTTTACAGTCACTCTATGAAATCATGTTTCCAGCAGTATCTGAACTTTTTCACCTACTGAGTTCAAGAGGTGGGGTCATGAGAAGACTATACTGAAAATTTGGTGTAACAATACGGTAAAATGACCATGTTATGAGCGAACATTGAAGTATTTCAATGTTCACTTATAACTTCACTAATTTTCAACATTTTGACTCCTAACTTTCAACATAACCATTTTTCACACCATTCAAAAATGTGGCAGGTGTCATTTTTCAACTCCAGGATGAGATGTGTTTTCATGCATGTGGTGCAATATGATGTTTTGGCCAGTATTCAATAAATGCGAAATATTATGTTTATAAGGAGGCGTCATAAAACGACCGTCTTGAAAATCTGGAGTCAAAAGTCTAAAAACAAATTAAATAACTACTAAGAAATGTGTGCAGTACCAGCCATTACCACAAAAGGTAGTGCTTTGTGATCCTGTGTCAGTGAGCTGAGTTCAAGG
Source organism: Neoceratodus forsteri (assembly GCA_016271365.2). Taxonomy (NCBI): domain Eukaryota; kingdom Metazoa; phylum Chordata; order Ceratodontiformes; family Ceratodontidae; genus Neoceratodus; species Neoceratodus forsteri. The sequence continues at coordinate 28,703,184 of CM028138.1, forward strand.
TAAGCTCAGTGACCCAGCTGAATGGGCTGAGGCTGGGGGGATGGTGCTGTTATGCAAAATGACCCCCAGCCTAGGAAGGGAAGGTACAGGAATGCCCATAGAGGCTCAAGTAGTATTTACTAAAGATAACTCTTCTCTTGGTATAGGGCCCTGCAACTCTGCACCCATGGGTGCAGGAGGGCCCTGTGCTCTGGCTGAGAGATGGATGCTTTGCCCTGTACATCTATGTATACAGCCACATGTAAGCACAGGAATCAGAGGGCCCTGAGCATCCACAGTTCACCAGACAGACCCATAAAATCTTGACATCCATTGCTGCATGGAAGTGCTGGACAGAGTATTCCCTTGGCACAGGGCCCAAAGGGCCCTGCACATTTGCATCTGTCCAAGTAGGTCCTGAGGGGACCTGCATGAATGAGGATATGATTCCACTATCTCATAAAGAAATCAAACTTCTTTGCAATAAAAAATGCATTAATGCACCTGTTGGATGTTCAACGTAATGCCTGTAAAGTAGGGAAATGTGGCATTAGGGTTTCCAATCTCAACCCCTCACCCAAAGCCCCCAAGCAGCAAAGGACAAGACCACATAAGCAACCACAGACAGCCCTCGTCAGGTAAGACAAACAACATACAACTGTTTCCAGATGACACAAATGCAAGTTAAGGGCAAGTTCAATTAGTTTAAAGTGAAATACTGTGCTACGTTGAAGTGCAAATGCAATCTGCTCAAGTGCAGTATTAATGCTTGTCTCTGAGGAGGACTTCTAGGGTAGAAGTGGAAAGAGTTGCTTAAATAATACGTGGAAGGCTGGTCCAGAGCCGGGAGACTGTGAAGGTGACAACAGATTGACCCACAGGTGTTTTCATGCAGGAGAGAGAGAGTATGTCAGAGCTGCAGAGGGAGCATGAGGTGGTGAGGGGGAAGAAGATGACCTCATGGTGTTGAGGCAGTGCAGCAAGGCAGTAGGCAGGGCCAATGAGATGCTGGGGGGGGCATAGGTAGAGGAATCACCAGCAGAAGGAAGAAGGTGGTTTTGCCACTGTTCCGATCATTGGTGAGACCTCACCTGGAGTACTGTGTCCAGTTCTGGAGACCACATTTCAGGAAGGATATAGACAGGGTGGAGGCAGTCCAGAGGAGGGCAACTAAAATGGTGCAAGTGTTGCATTAAAAGCCCTATTAGGAGAGACTGAGGGATTTCAGCATGTACATCCTGGAAGGGGAGGGCATGATAGAGACCTATAAATACATCATGAAGGTGAATAACGTATGGGAGTGGAGAATTGTTTAGAAGAGAAGGTGTACTAGAATAAGAGGACATGCAATGGAGTTGGAAGGGGGGAAGTTTAGGAGGACTGTGAGGAAGTATTTCTTCACTGAAAGAGTGATGGATGCTTGGAACAATCTACCAGAGGAGGTGGTAGGAGCAGAAATAATGGTGGGCTTTAAGCATGCATGGGATTGGCACAAAGGTATCCTAATAAAAAAGTGGGGGAGGGGGCCAGCCAGCAACCAGGTTGGGTCTGTGGTGACAGCATAGGCAGGGACAAACTGCGCAGACTGGGTGGGTGAAGTGGCCCTTGTCTGCTGAAAAATTCTGTGAGAGTAAGGAGCTGAGATAGGCAAAGATGTTGCCAAACCAGACTTCAGAGACAAATGAAGCACAATTTGTGAGGCATCCACCCTCAAGAGGTGGAGAGTGAGAGAGTGGTAGAGGTAGCTGTGATGAGTGTAGGGTGGATGTACAGTTTGGGGTAAAATACAGAAGTGGTGCAAAAAGGGGTCTAGTCTCAAAAACGGGATTTTTAGAGCAATACTATATAAGAGGGGATTGTGTTCAGAATCTCTCGATGGCAGGCAGTGGAATACAAGCTTTATGCTTGTAAACAGCTCCACGTTTAAGATGGACTTTCCTGTGGATGATGTCCCCATGGCAGGAGAAGTCCAGATGATAGCGGAAACAGGATGAGTGTGTGCTCACACAGTGCAAAGCGAGTGTGCAGTTGCAGGGATAGGCCAACCCCGAGGTGAACCAGTGTAACCAGGAAGTATCTTCATACCCTGTTTGGATATAACAGGTGTACTGTGTGAGTTAAACTAGGCTCCAAAATAGAATAGGTAAATCAGCAAGTGCCAAAATTTATTACTGACATCTCAGCTTCAACAATCATAATCAGTGCAAATTTGAACATCAGAAAATGGCAGACGAAAAACCAGCATGGAGTGCATTAGCTATTGATTCACTATAACCAAGCTGAACATACATGGCATATCTTCCATACCCAGCAAGCTTAGCAAATACTTTCTACTTGCAAAAGTCGAGGTGACAGTCCAGCAGGCTCTCAAGGTACTTGAAGGAAGTAACCTCCTCTAGTGCAATGCCCTCCAGGGTTATGAAGACTGCTGGGGACCGAATTATGGTTAGTCATTAACTGGCGTCAGAGGTCATTAAGACTTTTTGTGGGTGTTTACAGTAAGCTGATTAGTGTGAAATCTGTGTATGTTTATGATGAGAACCCACTGATCTGAACAGCCACTGATTAATAAAAAAACACATGAGTAACTGAAGCATAGATAAGGAAAAAGGCAAGGCATTTTACTGAGTTTTTCCAATTTTCAGCAACATTTAAATTCAAGATCTTTTTTTATTACTAAAGGCATTCTTTTGTTTATAAAAGGTCCTTTTCCTTAAGACTACATCTGTTCACATTGCTTATGCTTGCTGCAGTGTCATAGTCCTCTGCATATAACATCACAACCTGTTGCCACAGACATGATTCTGATGTCACAATGAAGATTAGCATTTCAAAGCAGGAAAAACAGCAGAGGAAGATGATACAGAAGGAAAAAATAGTCTGTTTTCATTAAAGAGCTAGTGTACTGCCTAAAACTAATATTAGTTTTTAAAGGCAGTCAACTATTACCTTTTCTATCTTGGGTACTTCTTCTTTTACACTTTTTTTTAAATAGAAAATTTTTTATGTGGTGTTAGTGGGTGTGATGTGTGGAACAGCACTCTGCCTGGTACCTAGCATATCTGCCTCTTTTCCCCTCAATACATCTTCAGCACTGCTACCTCACTGATTGTGATGTCATAGCTACTCAGAAAGAACCACTGAGTAGCTGTCTGGTCAGTCACCTGAGATGTCACAGTCAGTGAGGTCACACTGCTGCTGCTGATGTAGTAGGAGGAAAAGAACTAGATCTGGCCGCAGTCAGGAAGAGAGAGTCCTCTTGCACACAACCAGCATAATATTATGATATAGAAAGCTTTCTAATGAGAAAAAGAAAAAAAGATCCAAAATCAGAAGTTACAACTGACTACGGGCCAGATATTCAAAACTTTGCCCTGGGGCTAAATTAGCACTGCCCGGCGGGCAAACTGTGCCCAGAGCAAAAACATAGCCATATTCACAATGAATAGCCCGGTGCAAACCCAGCTGAATATAGCAAGCGAAGGAAGCCGGGCAAACAGGCCCAGGAGTGCAGGGCAAACATTGCCCAGGATTAAGACAGCACTAAATATAGCAGAGAAGGCAGCACTGAATATAGCAATCAGACAGAGGGCAGTGCAAACACCCACAAAAACAAAAGTGTCACAGAGGTGTAAGCAGCTGTCCAGGAACACAGGAAAGCAGAAGAGCCCAGCCAGACACAACTACAGTACCAGTGAAAGGAATGGAATAACCTACAACCACAAGTGAAATCAGAACACTGTCAAATCCAAGTCCACCCCAAAAAGACACAGGACACAGGAATGTCAACTTCAAAAAAGTATAATGTAAACTGTGAAAATACAAAGTGCAAAGGCAACATGAACATATTTACAGAAAAAAAAATCTCAAAACACAGCAGAACACTTTTATGTACAAATGGGGTGCAAGAAAAACCTAATGAAAGGGGAAAGGGCAGGCGTAACAAAGGGATTGACAACAATGGGGAAAACAACAGTAATAGTGCAAACAGTCAAATGTTAAATAAAGCAACAGAACAATGGGGTAAGAATGTGGTTGTGCGAGGGATGTGGAAATGCAAAGCAATGATGGGGAACAGGATGGCAGAAACAGGGCTAGGGGCACTGGGCCAGGGACAGGAAGCAGGATAAGATACATAGAATGCAGGGGTTAGATGCGGACAGGTGCTGGCAGACGTTCTTCCAATACAGCTGCAACACGTCTTGTCTCTGATATGAGCACAGCCTGTTGTTCAATTAGGGTGCACTGCTGGCGCACTATCCTCCTCAGAAGCTCCTCTGTTCCCTCACCCTCCTCTGGACGGCTGGCCCACAGTGATGACCTACGTGGACCTACAGGAGAAAGGGGGACCACATCAGGGCATGATAATGACACAAAGGCGCCATGTACCACCACACGGTGGACAGCATGCCCCAACAACCATGCCCATGTGCTAGTATGTAACAAACCACAACACACACTAACATGTGCCTGCAGGACAAGGCAGTACGTAACAGGCAGCATGCAACACCCCAGTGTACATCGATATGCATGGAAGTACGCTGAGAAACCCAACAACGTGGAGGCCAGCCAGCACAGTGGCATGCAGACTGTAACAGTGCAAACAGACAGCCACCTCCAGAGATGTGAGCGACAAGTGGACACTGACTGATATGCACATGGGATGACACATGGTGGGACATGCTGCCACGGTCACACAGCTATGATACAAACTACGGATGACACCAACTGGAGAAATTACCACAGCCCCAAGCACGTGGTGCAACCACATGCCTGTCATGTACACCCCCAACAGTGGCCCACCTCACTGCTGCCCTCCACAAGAACTGTTGACACCCAGCCAAACTGCCACCCACAATGCCATAATACAGCAGCTGTACAAATGATGACAGGAAACCCTGAAGAGGTGGGTGGGTGACTGACATAAGTGTGCAACAGTGGCAAGTGACACAGATAAAGACTCGACAATGACCACAGAGAACAATGACACTGGCATCAGAACGGTAGGGACTGCAGGACAGGTAACCAAGCAGTACACAACCAGGGGAAGTGCCAATGCCCAGCCACACCACTTGCTGCAACAGAAGGGTGAGGGGCCCACAGTGGTGTACAGAATGGCACAGTGCCGTGACACCACCCATGCAAGAAGACACACTCATGTGAAACACAGACACTGGGCCTGGGCCACCAGTGGCACTGCAGGGGGCCAAAGGCATGCACAGGACAGTGTCACCCTGGTGGTCAAGGCATGGCGAGGCCCACACACACCTGTGGGAGCAGCATCTGCCATAGGGGCTGACAACCAGCACACCATGCTACCACAGAACAACTCCTGCAGCACACCTGCATACATGTGCACAAACAGTGTGCACTACAGGGACAGAGGACAGCACTCTCTTAGGGACAATGGCCCCACATCAGAGCATGAGTCCACAGGCAGGGGTGTAGCCAGACATCCACATGTTCTACATACAATCCCAAACAGCCGCACCTTCCTCATAAATGCTGTACTCAGCAACCCCAAATGGTAAACCCCTTCCAAAAGGGTATGATGTCTGTCAGATAATTCCCCACTCTCTAATGAGGTTGTACATTCCCAGGTGGGCCCCCTCAGTTGAGTAAGTGGTTACCATCTGAACTCTGAAAACATTTGCATTTAGTATCGTGTTCCCTTATTAAATAGGGTATCTGGGACACTGTTGATAAATGTGAGATGCAAACACAGAACTAGTATCCGAATGAAGTGGAATATTGATATAAGTGTGTCAACCTGGGCCCTCCTCTATTGATGTTCCAGGTGGCCCTTGCATCATCTGTCCAGGTGGGCCTCTGCACTCCAGTCCGACCTCTGTCCTACACAACAGCATTTAAAACAGGGCCACAACCCAGTGGCCTACAGTGACCAAAACGTCTGGTGTACCCTAGGAACAGTTGACAGACATGCAGTACACCAAAGTGTACACTATCGTGTACAGTGCGTATGCCTACATACACACTTGCTCAACTGCCTGCCCTGTAAAGCCAGACTCATAGTGGAAAGCATAACATTGCACAGTACTCACGCACAACACCACTTTCACGTCCGTGCTTCTGCTGCACGTTGTGCCAGTGGAGGCACCCTGCGCCTGTCGGATGATGGCCCCTGTCTGGCTTGTGGCATGTCTCTCCTGCCTGTGGTTTGTTGTCGGCGCTCTGCAGTGAGAAGAGGGTACAGCATCATCAGTACAACATCAGCCACCACGGTACGCTAAAGACCACCCTGTACCCCAGTGGTGCAGCACAACACACACAGTGGCAGACGGGTGCAGTGCACCACCAAAGCCATGCCAAGCATGACAGGGGTCTACCCCTATCCCACACAGTACACACATGGCTTCATGGACTCTATGAGCAACATGTGTAGCTCAGCAACACATAAGCACATAAGCACACCACGAACACACTGCCCCACCACCCATGCCAGCAGTCGTGATACAGTCATCCCTTACCTGGCACAGGCACAGTCCCCTCACAAACCATGGCCCTGCAGTGTTCAAGCAGTGGTCGCTGCCTGCGCCTGAGGTCAGCATAATGATGCCGGCACTTTTCACCATCACGTGGGATACCTGTGATGGCACTTAGTCTGCGGGCAATGGAAGCCCAGACCTGCGTACGGGGCAAGTCACCCTCCCGCACAGGTCCAAATAGGCGGTGATGGCGCCTCTCTGTGAACTGCACGAGGTTGGCAGTCTCAACCTCATCCCACCGCCTGTCACGGCCCACCACTGCCCTTTGCCTAGCTCTCCCAGACATATTTGTGCTGTGGAAGGGGGCAAATTAACTGAACAACAGTGCAACAACTGTGCATACACCCTGACACACAGTACAACTGAAGTGCAGCACCGCACTGACGTATGCTGTAGCGCCGCGCTAACAGGAAGTGTTTGCAATGCGCAGGCGTGACCCTACCATCACCCTGTCCGATATTGCACGCATGCGGTAGCACTGGCTGAAGCTGGTTAGCGTAGCGCCAAAGCTGGTTAGCGAGCGCTGGACCGCTATGCAGGCGACAAGGGTAACATGAGCATGCATGCTGCCATAGAGCTGCCTGTTCTCAAATAGCGCTGCTGTGCTAGCGCCGGGCTATTCAGAGCCATATTCAATGGCTGTATGCAAATGAGGGTACTTGTGTATGCATGGGGCAAACGTGTGATTAGCATATCATTATTCGCTCATTTGCATGACTAACAGGCAGAATTGCCTGGCGGGCTATAAAGGGTAAGCAGTGCACCACCAGTGTTGTATTGTGGAACTGCGGTGGAATACAGCAGTGAACAACATGAGAGAGACATGCAACAGGGGATGGGCAGCAACAGCCAGGTATGTATCAAGGGTGTGGATAGGCATATTCAGTGTACACAGTTGTGTCCAGTTTGGTCGACCGCCTATCACAAACCAATTATCAATCTAATCTGTGGTATTTGGGTTAGTGTTGGCCACTGTGGACTGTGTCATGCATGTATGATCTCTTTAGAGTGTAGAGGAATCATCTGACAATTGTTTGGAAGGGGGTGCAATTTTGATGGGCCGTGTACATTATGTAATGGGGGGACGGTTGGAGACTGTGTACACTCCTGGTATGTATGACCACCTTGGGACAACATATGTCCACTGCATTGTGCTCATCCCCCCCTGCAGTTCAATGTGTCATGTGCCAATGTTTGCACAGTTGTGTCTGCACGCCAGGTGCACTGGTGTTGTACCATGACAGTGCACCGTCTTGTCTTCCTGCATGTGTGGAGTGATGGCCTCTGCCCCCACCCGGGAGTACACAATGTACCAGTAATGTGCACTCCCATGCCACAAACAGTCATGGGGGTTCATGGCACATGTGCACACCACTCCAGACACAGGACAGACAGTGGCAGTAGGGCATGTGCAGCGTGCAGGCACATGCAGCCATCTGATATGTCCATGTGGCCTGTAGCACTGAGGGGTGATATCATGCTGTCCACTGTGTGATGCAGTACAGCACTGATGCAGCCACTGACACCTGTCCACTTTTATTATCCCATAGGTGTGCAGGCTCAACCGGAGCGCATCCGGCACCTAAATTCTCACAAGATGAGCTAAACACCCTGGCACATGAGGTAAGGTGAGAGAACATGTGTTGCGCTGTACACAGGGCCACCGATGCTGCTGTGCGGCAGGCTGGGAGGAGGTGACTGCAGCGGTGAATGCGGTTGGTGGTCATGGGAGATCGACTGAGGCAGTCCGAAGCGTTGGAATGACCTCCTGCGGCGTGCAAGGAGGAGGTGGCACAGCGCCACAGAGACAGGACCAGAACTGGTGGTGGTCCACAGGAACACCAGCAACGTGTGCAGGAGCCACACATGGTGGTGGTGGCATCCACATTAGGATGGTGGCAGTGGCAGGTGTGTGCCAGGTGGTGGTTGCAGACATCCTTGCACTTCCAAGGCCAGGTCTGTATTCACATGTGCAACCCCTGTATGTGGTGCAGGCAAGGGTGCATGGTCCTGCTTTTGTGTCCTGCACAGGCTGCACTGTATCCTGCAGAAATGATGGCTGGCATGGTCAAGATCACTGTGGGGTGAGGGTGCATGTTGGCACAGGCTTGTGTGAGGTGGGTACCTGTCCTGAGGGCTGCATGGTGTGGTGGTGGTGGTAGTGGTGGTGGTTTGTCACAGTGTCCATGGATGGATGACTGACCCTGTCCCTATTCTCTCCTCAGCACTCTCGGACAGGCCTGCACCACCACAGCATGGTCCACAGATGTCTAGCCAGGTTCCCGAGGTTGTGGAGGAGTTTGATGACGATTGGCCAACAATATCTGGACTTTGTGTATCTCAGGGCCGTAGGGGCCCAATGCATGTTGGGCATACCCAGGGACAGGGCATGCAACTGCCTTGGGAGGAGGGGCACACCTCACCAGGGGTGTTAGGAGACAGTGGGCACCTGGATGTTGCCCCAACTGAGAGTGATGGGGTGGGAGAGGTACTGCTGGTCACTGTCACCAGTGCAGATGACAGTGATGTCTCTACATATGCACATCAGCTGGACATTCCTGTGCCAGGGATGATGGGGTGGGGCTTGCTGAAGGCCATGGAACAGGTCAGGGTGCTTCTGTAGGTGTCGGCAGTGTGGCTGGAACACATGGTGGTGGGTGGTGTGGGTGGTGTTGCAGGACAGCAAGGCGTGTATTTTCTGACAACTGCTGAGGTTCCAGTCCATATGGTGCCACAGCCCACTGCCACTCGTACGCAGCAGCCGGCTGTAGCAGTTGGTGCAGTGCCACAGGCACCACTGCCAGCTGCTGCTGTGGGTTCTGTGCCTCTGGTCCATGAAGGCCATGGTGCCCGGCCACTCTGCAGGCTGCTGTCACATCACAGCAGGAGGCCCGTCTGGACCTGCATGCCATGCGGCATGAGCTGCCGGCATGAGCTGGGTCAGATCACGGGAGGCAATAAGGTGGGCTTTGCTCGTGCTGAGCAGCAGGCAGAGGACAGGTTTGGCCGCCTGGTGGGTGCCATAGACCGTGGCTTCTCGGGGTTGACTGCTGCAGTGGTGGCAATTGGTGGTGTCATGCAGGGTGTGCCTATTAGTCGGCAACATGGGTTTGTTGGCTCTGGTGCACATGGCAGAGGGGCACACAGGCAGGCACACCGTGGGCACAGGGCTGCCACTGTTACCAGTTCCGAGCCATCACAAACTCCACCTGCAACCCAGCGGCGCCGTGGCCGTCCATATCCCCTATCTGCCTCCACCAACCCCCGGGGGCACAGGAGGCCAACCGTGCCTGCCTCACCTTCCACTTCAGCTGTGTCCTCTGCACAGAGCACCCCAGGGTCCGTAACCCATGGTACAGGAGCACGCACTGCGTGGGTTGGCCGCCGTGATGCCCACAGGCTGTCGGCGACTCGAGTGCTTCCCGTCATGCATGGGCAGATCTGTGTACACGCAGCACACACACACACACACACACACACACACACACACACACTCCCACCAACACAGTTGCTCCCCTTACCCTCACAGCACACATTGCACCTCCCCACCATGATTACACCGTTGTGTGTATCCCCACCACATATGTGCTGCACAATCATGGAGTCACACCACATGCACACACTATTTGTATTACACTGGGTTTGTTTGCTGTTGTGATTCTGGTTTTCACTGTAATGTTAGTCTGTGCACATTAAAATTGTTGCTCACTTGTACTCTTCAGGTTGTTGTGCAGTCTGTACTTACCCTCTGGTCTGTTGCAGTATCCTGATGATGTTGTCCCGGTGCTGTATGGCCCTGCGTGCCATGCGAGGGTCCCTCCTCTCCAGTTGCTCCACTATCCCCCTGACCACTGGCTCTGGCTCACTGTCAGACTGTCCCTCAGGTTCAGGTGCCTGTATCCCACGGTTCATTGCCATGTTGTGCAGCATACAACAGGCTAGGAAGATCTGCATACCTTCTGAGGTGTATATTGTAGGGCACCACCTGATGTGTCAAGGCATCTAAATTGCATCTTCAGGATGCCAAACACCTCTCTATAATGTTTCTTGTTCTGGCATGTGCCTTGTTGTAGAGCTCCTCCACCACTGTGGCGGTCGGAGTACTGGTGTGAGCAGCCAGGGCCGTAGGGATAGGCACTGTCTCCTGTCAAAACATATAACTTGTTAGTGCTGTACTGTGGTCTGTCAGCTGCTGTCCTGCACCTGTCTGTGGCCCTCCCACATCCCTTCCCTGGCCTGCAATGCCTGCCCCCATCCATGCTGTTGTGTGTTTGCCTTGTGTGCTACAACTCACCGACTAGTTGTCCACTGGGTATTCTGCCCTCCTCAAAGGCCTGACACAGCTGAGACTGGTGCCAGATGAAGGCGTCATGGGCACTGCCGGGGTACTGTGCATATACATTGGTGATGCGCCCCGCCGCATCGCACACCACCTGGCAGTTGATGGAGTGGTACCCCTTCCTGTTCACATACACATCACTGCCATCTCCAGGTGGTGCACGATGGGGACATGGGTGCAGTCAATGGCACCCAGTACAGATGGTAGGTGCGCAACTCGATGGAACTGCTGCATTGTTTCTCTGCTCCTGCTGCTGTGCTGGGGAATACTATGAATTCCGAAGCATGTGGCAGGAGAGCCTCTAGGAACTGGGTCAGGATGCGTGAGGTGGCAGACTGTGTTACCCCAATGGTGTCCCCCGTTGGTCGTTGGAATGTCCCTGTGGCAAGGAAGCACATCGCTGCTGTCACCTTCTCCTCCACTGTCATGGCATGACTGCGTCTGGTGTTTGACTGCAGCTGCTCATGCAGGTGTTCGCAGAGCTGCCTCAACATTCCCCTGTTCATCCGGTACTGGCCAACGATGTGGTCATCAGGCAGGGTCTCAAAGGAGACCCTGGGCCGGTACAGCCTGTTTGCAGCATACCATCTCCTGAGCCTGCCTTGTGGCCCATGTTGTGCCTGCTCCCTTTCCTCCACCTCCTCCTCCTCCTCCTCCACTACAGCTGCCATCAATGGCAGGATCACTGCTACTGGGACTGCACACATTCCTACTTCCTGTGCTGCTCCTCCTCCTCTGTGTTTTGCCCTGTGTTTGGTCCGGCCTTTTATAGGCGGTAACTAGCGCAGGCTGGGGCTGCGCTATGTATCCTAGCGTGGCGCTGAACCTTTGAATATCCCCTGCTGCGTCTCTCTGCGCACTCGCCCATCCTTTGCCCTTGCATACATTTTCACTGGTTAGCCTCCAGCTACTGCAGTTTGGCAGCGCTATTTGGCCTTTTGAATATAGCAGACCTGCACTAATCCCGCGCTATATCTGCGTAAACGGTTTTTGCCCTGCCCAAAGCTTTGAATATCTGGCCCTACTTTTTAAAAATTTGTAACCTTTCCTGTTTTTTTTTTTAATTTTTATTTTATTTTATTAAACTCTAGGATTACAAATACCTTTGAGCAGGAACTGCTCATTTACAAAGGTTACATGATAAAGGATGTAGGGTAACATACATAGAAAGGTCAACAATGGTTACAGTCTTAAAAACACAAAGATGTCTAAGCAGTTATTATACAGCCAAAAATGGAAAGAGACAACATAAGCCAGCTTCAGACAAATTTCAGGGTGAACAGTATATAGTTAGTATAGGGTAGGAGACCATTTTGGCTCCACTACCTACTTCAGATACCTTCAATAATAAAGAATGGCAATGTTCAGAAATTCAATTTATTTTTAATCTTAGGAGCTCTCACCTTTGTCAATGCCAACACTAATTGTTATACCAAAACCCTGAAAATCATTTCAAAGTTGCATGAAATATGTATTCAGTGATTCTAATGTCTATCTATGTCCTGTAACAATTTGTACTATGTGTGGCAGTATCTCTGCCCTTATACAAGCATTGTTATAGCTGTTTTTTACTGTATCATGCTGTTTCTCCAATGTTGCCATGTATGTATACTGTATGTTTTGTGCTGTCCCGGGTTGTTCCTGAAAATAGGCATACTACTTGTCTAGTGTACTTACCCAGTAAACAAAAGCTAAATAAATAAAAGTAAGCACTGCATTTATTAATTCCCTTATTTGTTTTGTATGGTGTGTGTGTCATTAGCCCTCAACTGCAGTCCAGTTCCTACCTTGTCCTTAAAACAGATGGATGCAGGTGAAGAAAATGTATATGGTGTGGGAACGAATGGAAGTGTCTACACCCTGCAGGGGGGAACATGGCAACATATCTCTGGCAACCTCTCCCATGTCACTGTTGGCCCAGCTGGGGTGTGGGGCGTGAGTCAAAACAACAGCATCTTCAAACTAGAGAACAATACCTGGAGTGAAGTGAAAGGTAAAAATTTCTGACCAGCATTCTTTGGTGTCCATCACTGTGCCTTCACACATTTGCACTTAGATTGCTTTAGGTAGCTCTTGTTGGCGATGAGTCCTTGAACACACACAAAAAAAAAGATCTTAAAGCAGCAGTGCAATGAAATTGAGTTAAAATTGTGATTGTACTTTTTTTCACTGTAAAATATTAGGTTCATAGGTTAAGAGGTAAGTGTGAGTTGGAAGCCATTGGCCAATGTGACTCAACACATTTAACCCAAAAAAGTAAACTTTAACATTTCACATATGCCATAGCAAAGCAACCTTAAGTGCTTCTGATGTTTTACTTAGAATTACTTCCCTTGGCAGTTTATTCCAGACACTAATCACTCTCTCACCTATGCAATTAGCTCTGCAATTGGTTTTGTAGTGTTCACCTTTAGCTGTAATGGGTGAAATCTATTATCCCTAAGGCTGTCTTTTCTTGTAAATCCCTCACACTCCCAGAAGTCACTGCTATTAAATGCTCTATAAATCAGGCAGAGGGCTCCCCTCATTCTCTTAAAATGTAAGGAGTATAGTCCCAATTTGCTTAATCTATCAGCATAGGTCATCCCCTTTGTCTGGATGCAAGTGTCTTCCAGTTTTATTTGGTGATAAAATCTACTAATTCCTTCAACTATGAGTATTTTATAAAGATATTAATTTAGGATTTTTTTTCCTCAAGAAAAAAAGATGGCTATCCCAGTTGGCTTAGAAATAGCATTATAAACCTGGGAAGAATTGGGATCGGGGACATATAAAAAAATCAAAAAAACATCATAGGAGGTACAGTACCTAAAAAAGTAGATTTGACAGGTATGTTAATATTTAACTAGATTTTTGGAAAAGCATTTACCATTGCACTTGCTGCTTTTAAAATATCTAATTAGAGATCCTAAGAATATGGGTCTTTAAGGACTTTTACTCATTCAGTATTGTGGTGGCAGTTTTAAATACAATGTAGTGTTAAGCATAGAACATTTCGAATTTTATATATATTCCAGGAGGGAACGAGTTAACCTTGCTACTCTTTTAAATGACTTGGGCATTACAGCAGACAATCATAAGCCACACCCCTGATGCCTATCAGTCTCTATAGGATGGGGTGTTATGGTTGGAAACTCTAATGCCCCGGGCACTTGTTGGTATTTTCACTCCAAATTTTCAACATGGGCTTTTTGTGACCCCACCTCATGAACAGTGGCACAATCAGTTCATTAGCCAAAAGGAGATTTTGCACAGTGACTGTACCATTTGGTGCCACAGGTGCGAAAACACATTTTGGGCAGGGTGTGAAAAACGACAGCTGTACTGTTCATGAGGAGGTGTAAAAAAAGGTCAGTGTTGAAAATCTGTAGTGAAAATATGAAAAATTGGTGGTCATGAGAGTGTGTAGAAATTGTGCAATGCACACCTGTAATGCAATTATTTTGGGGATTTTTTTAACTAAATTTTCAACATAGGCATTTTGGGACCTCTGCACATGAACAGTGGTACTGTGATTTTGTTAATCTGTCCCAAAAGTTGATTTCCCCACAGCGACCACACCATTGTGCACCAGATGTGCAAAAATATATTTCAGGCAGGATGTGAAAAATTACAGCTGTATTGTTCATAAGGAGGTGTGAAAAAATGGCAATGCTGAAAACCTGAAGTGAAAATATTAAAAATTGTCGAAGTTACAAGCGTGCGTGGAAACTGCGCAATGCACACTTCTAACACAGACATTTTTTTGGAATTTTTTTCGCCAAGTTTGCAACATAGGCTTTTTGGGACCCCACCTCTTGAACAGTGGCACTGTCATTACATTAATCAGTCCCAAAAGGGGATTCCATGCAGTGAGCATGAAATCACCTTTTGGTATGAAATAATGTGACGACAGTGCATGTGTTCATGAGATGGGGTCCCAAGATCCCCATGTTAAACATTTGGAGCCAAAATTTAAAAAAATGTCTGAGATATCCACCTAAGTTGACCCCCCCAACTGATGCCATTATTCAGCTTACCGGCATTTCTTCGTTTTGCAGTTCAGCTTTGAAGAGTCCAGACATGTTCCTGCTCCACTGAAGAGCACAGCGCCAAACCTCCAGAGGTAAGTATGTGGTGAGGGGGGTGTGGGGAAGTGGGGTGCACAGAGGGTAGGTGCAGGTTGGGGGAAGGGAGTAACGCAGACAATGAGGGACTGTTCTTTTTTTCAGCTACAAAAAAACTGACATTGCGAGACAGTTTTCTTTCTTTACAGGTGAAATGAATCAAATGTTGGACACACTGGGGTGGGCTCCCAGTGTGCCCTGTGACTTTCGGGGGGAATGTTGGGTACACTAGGGTGGGCTCCCAGTGTGCCCCATGACTTTTGGGAGGGGAGAATGTTGGCCACACTGGGGTGGGCCCCCATTGTGCCACACAGTGTGGGTGGGGGAGGAACATGCTGACACAGTCGGCCTTGTGTGAATGGCGGCACACTGTGGTGGGCTCCCAGTGTGCCACACAATGTGAAGGGGTGGGGACATGCCAACATGGGGATTGCACCCCTGGTGTCGGCTTTGTTTGGAGATTGTGTGGTGGTGGCAGGAGCCGCCGCCATGTTTATTGAAATGTTTTGCCAGGAAAGGCACGTACCGAGGTGTGTCATCTCTGCCACTACATGGCGAGCTTGTTTCTGATTGCAGAGGCATATTTCTTTCAAGTTGGTGGCACTTAACATAATTCTTGTGTCAATGCTATCATGTCAGCTAATTGGGGAATGAGGGATGCACCTACTAAAGCGTGCCCTGAATTTGCCAATACTCACACACTTCTCATTGCGCAATTACTACCGCAAGATGTTGCTTGCATGTGCACAAGACAACATGATAAAAGGAATGTAGTTATTTATTTGAATTTTGGTAACCATGTAGGCCCTCTGAGACCATGCAGTCCCTTTTTCAGGGGCGACCCAGGGGAGGGTTCAAAGGACAAGCAGTTTACAATATACATAAAGACAGAGAGCTATACAAAGTCAAGAATTAACATAGCAAACAATACAATATATTATCTACAGCAAATGTCCCTTTAAGAGGGAGGATTTAAATGTAGCGGCAGTATGGCCAACTCCAACTCAGCTGACATGTCAGAGAGAGTGTTGGGGAGTTAGTGTCTGCATTACTGAGCTGGCAAACATTTACTCTGCTGGCTATTGTATGTTGTAATTTTCCAGGATTAAAGCTTTGCTTATTATTGCTTATGTGTGCCAGTTTTTCACTTGTTTTCACAGTGCCATGCAAGTCTCCCTCTTATGAAAGACCCCTAAATGAAGTGAGACCTCATCAGACTGACAGGGCAGTGCTCTATTGCATGGTAGTGACAAACTACAGTGAGGAGTTATCTGTCCTGGTTCTAATTCAACTCCCCCCCCCAAATGTTCTAAACTTGGCCTGAGATGGCAGCTGGTACTGCACAGCCAGGTAGAGACTCCCTCTGTCCCTTGGTCTGTCTGGCCTGGGGTGCATTGCAGTGGAATCATTGGTGGACACCAGAGGGCGGCAGTTAGCTTTCTGCAATGGCACCTCCTACTGTATGGGGGGGTGGTGATGTCATAGGCAAACGCCCACTGTCAGTCACACCCACCTATAGGGCAGTGCTGTGTATAAGGCCTGAACTCTGACTGAGTGGTAGGTGTACTAAAGGGGAATAAACACACCTACCCTGTGATGGATGACAGTGACATCACCCCTACCCTGCTCAGAGCCACAGAACAGTTTGCCGTCCCTCCTTTCGGACCTGCTGTCTGAGGTAATTCTGGGCTGGCGGCATGCGGTAGGTCACATATCATAGCCACTGAGTGCCAAGAGTGATGGACAGATTAAGTATGCGTGCCAGAGGGGCAGCTGAGGTGAACAGATACCTGAAGAGAGAAAGGTAGGAGTAATGTGGGGCTGGAGGCAGAAACAATCAACTGTTAAAAAAAAAAGGTTCTGGGTAATATGGAGATGCTGAGGCAGCACATAAAGTGCTACAGATCGCTATCCAGATATAGCACAAGTATTCATATCCGTGCGTATAGTCCCAGATAGATAATTTCCCTGATAGCCCTGAATAATCTGAATAATCTATTAAATTAATACTACAGGTACCGTAAAAAAATCTGGTCCTGCAATTGGCTAGACTTGTAGTTTCTGGACAATCCTACAGATCATCTAAGCACTTCTAGTTCTTTTATCATCTTTTCAAAAGTAGTAGTTCATGTGTATTTGCATAGTACCCAAGCATTAATTAATTATCCATATTGATATTCTAGTTTCAGGGAGGTCCTTTTTTAAATCGAGTTTTTTACCTTACCACTTGCCACCACATGCCTTGCTTTGGGCCATGTCAGCGGCACTCCCAGTCCTGTCATCTGCTCCCCCAGTGGGTCCTGCTGACCTGGATCCACACAGTGCAGGATCGGAGAGTTCCCAATGGCCATTATATATATATGTGGTGGGGGGGGACTTATTTTTCTAGTTTTCTCCCCATTACACCCCGGGGTCTAAGTGACACAGAAGCACATGCACGTGGAAGTGCACATGCACTCTGGAACCGGTGACCTCGTTCCACCCACCTGGCCTAATGCCAGCCCCCCCATTTGCTTTATGCTACCATCAAGTCTCCACTTGATGGCAACCAAGAACCGGGGAGGCTTGCCTCCACAATCCAGGAGAGAAGAACTGCTAAGCAGTCACTTAGTCCTCTCCCAGCTCACCTCAGCTCCAGCTGACTCCCAGTAGACTGAGCTCATTTCTGAATCCAAGGTCACCGGCGAGGTAAGAGGTAAGGCATCCAGTGCCTCGGCCCTCTACACTACTGGGCTGGCAAGTTTTGGAGAGAATCTAAGGAACTTTTCTTTATTTATAGTCCTGTTTCTGCCTGTTCTTAGCCATGCAATAATTGTTGTTCTCATTATGACACAGTAGGAATTATATATAGAAGAATCTATGTGGACCTGTGAATAACAAGTTTTTTTAGACACCCCGCGTTGAAAGATGTGAATAACAACACATGGCAGGGTGTGCATTTCTTGGGAGATATAAGAACTCCTCTGGTGTGTACTGGAGCATGAAGCCACAGGTGAAGTGTTATTCATTGCACACCAGAGCAGCGCCTAATATCTCCTGACAAACAGCTCGGAGTGCAGTATTGCACTAATAAAATGACCTGGAATTAAAACGTTTGGCATAGAAAATGCAGGACCATGTGTGCATGAGTTTGCATAAGCACAGCAGGTGTCCTGGTGGTATCCCTACTAAATACCGACACTTGGGATCCTGACAATCAGGAATCCCCAGTACAGCAGCCCAAAACACACCCGCCTGACCTAAGGAAACTGGTGCCGACAGGGGTAGGGTAGCAGATGTGACAAACCGCTACCCTACCCCTAGTCAGGCACCACAAGCAAGGAGAAAATGCAGAAGCTGACTGAGCTGCTCACGTAGTATGGAGGGGCTAGGCCACTAGCAGCTCAGCCAGCATGATGCTGTTGACCCAGGTTCTGTTCCCGGGAGGGGAAAATTTTTTTTCACATTGTTGCTGCCCAGTAACTTTCTTAACCTGCTCCAAGGGCCGCTCCCCCTCAGCGTTGGTTATTTTAGTTATGGGGGTGTGGGGGGGCTTGCTCCCCATATTGCACTAAGACCCTGTCAGCCTTCCAACAGTCAGTCTCCTGAACTTGGGCTTATGGAATTTGGAAGACTGACTGTCGGGATTGCATAGTAAATCCGACCTGGTTTGTTTAATCAGAAAGCAATATTTGCAGTGGCCATCTTTGCTCATTTTGCAAACCCACATTAACCATATGAGCAAATTGCCACCAGCACTGGAGTGGTGCTGTCCTTTGTGGTGCCGACAACTGGATTTTGGGAGTCAGCTCTGGAAGGTTAATTGTCGGTCGGAGAGCAGGAGGGAAGTTGAAGGGTCTGCCAGGGAGCAGAGGACAGAGCATCTGATAAACTGTTCACCTCTGGGATGCGGTGGGGAGGGGGGTTGCAGTGCCAGGCACAAGCCTGGTCCCTAGTGGCAAATGGTGGAGACAAAGCACCAGGACCAGCTAATACTGGGGAGGTGGGCAGTGGCCATCGACGTTCCTGCATGCAGGAATATGTGCAGTGATGTCATGGCTGGCACTGCAGATCTGCACCTCCTAGGGGGCAAACAAGGAGAAACACTGACTGGTAGCAGGGAGACATTCTGACTCTCTGCAGGCCCTGCATCAGGTAATCTGGTCCACCTCCTGACAGAATGTTTCATGGTCACTAGGCCTTCCCTGCCATGGGGGGGGAATTCATGAGGAAGAAGCAGGTCACAGATATGTCCAAAGGATTCCAGGGTGATGGCGCTGGGAGGGTGGGACCTGAGGAGTGCCCGGCCAGAGGGAGGATAAAAAGCTTTACTCACCCAAAGGGTAAGGACTATACATTTTATTCATTTCTCCATGACTCTTTTAGCAGAATTGATGTGCTTGTAGTGTCCAAATCATCAATATTGGCTTGCAGTATAGCCTAGAGGTTAGAGTATTGAGCTGTGAATGAGCTTTGTACATTCAGCAGACCAGACCTGGGTTTGATTCTCACAACCTCCACTTGCATATACTGTGTGACTCTGAGCAAGTCACTTAACCATCCAGTGCTCCCAGGTCACCCCTGAAAACAGGCACTTGTGCCTAGTGGGCCTTACCCGGTTACCAAAGACTAAAATAAAAAACATTCTTTAGAGAGTGACTGGAAGCTGCACTGTTTGGACCATGCTCATGCAATGCTATCATTAGGAATGGACTCTGAAGCTAAACAAAGAGGTAGTTGGAGGCTACATAGTACATTGCTTTTTAAGACCCCCCCCCCCAATGAACAAGGGTGGTGGAATTTTCCAAATCCAGCCTGCCCGAAAGGTAATTTTGCGGTCTTTGAGCGAAATTAGTTTTGGGTGGGATTTCAACATTTTCACCTGCTGGATTCATGAGGTGTGGTCATAAGAAGGCTTTGTTGAAAACCTGGTGTGTAAATATGTTAAAATTAGCAAGTTGTGAGTGAACATTGAAGTATGGCAAAGTTCACGCACAGCTTTTACATTTTTAAATGGTTCCCACCAGACTTTCAGCATGGCCTTTTTGGGACCCCACCTCATAAACAAGCCTGGTGACATTTTTCAAATCCATCCTGAAAGGTGATTTTTCAGTCAATATGTGATATTAAGTTTAAGGTAGGATTTGAAATTATTTCAATATTCACTCATAATTTTGCTAATTTTCAGTATTTTGAGACCAAACTTTCAGCATAGCCATTTTTCACATCACCTCATGAAGGTGGCAGTTGTATTTGTTCAAACACTGTAGAAGACATGTTTTCACAAATGTGGTGCAAAATGACATTTTGTCCCGTATTGTATAAATACCACATATCATGTTTATAAGGAGGTGTCATAAAACAACCATCTGGAAAATTTGGGGTCAACATTTAGAAAAAACAAATTATTATGTAGAAATGGGTAGAAGGGCTGAGTATGTGTGTTCTTTGAACGCTTGAATGCCCCCTTCCGAATAGTTCACAACCAGTCTTTTTGTTCTAGAAATAGATTTGATCCTTTACTGACTGATCAGACTGATTCTATGCAAACAAGCGGTGCTCCTGCTGTTGCTTTGCCCACTATTAATATAGGGGATTCGATTGTTAAATATATAGACTCGCGACTATGCAACAATGATAATAATCCGACTTCTGTCCATTGTTTTCCTGGAGCTAAAATCAAGGACATTACATCAAGAATTGCCTCATTAGTAACCCAACCCTCTAATGTCCTCTAGTATCCATGTTGGTACTAATAATGTAGGTTACTCCCATGAAAAAGGCATTTGTTGTGATATCATTGAGTTGGGAAAAATTAAATCTAAGAACTGTAATGTCTTCATTTCTGGTATATCACCAATTCCTTGTGCAAGACAGGAAAAGAATAATACCATTGAGTGGATCAATGCAAGATTGCAAAATTGGTGCACTACTGAAAATTTTAATTTCATTAGTCATTGGGGCACTTTCTATAAAAACTGTAACCTGTTTGCTAGGGACGGTCTGCATTGGAATAAATATGGGATAAATGAACGTTGCCATCTGGTAGATGTGGGGGAATGTGGAGAGGTTGTGGCATAACAGATGGACCGGACACTGAACTTCAGGTTTAACACACAATCTCTGTGTGATGTTTATTCAAAATACAGGAAATAAGCTTCTGCAATGCCATATTCCTTCTTCAGTACATCAGTTTGCAGCAACAGACTATGTATGTCCTTTCTCTGCACTTAGCCAGCACCTATTGACACTGATCTCTGATCTAACCACTTTTCAGTGAAAACCCTTCATCCCTATGTGGACCCCGTTTGCTTAAGTAGTGGGGTCTCAAAAAAAAAAAAAACAAGCTAAAAACAAAGCCTCTCTGTGCATAAAGACTGAAAAAAGGGTTACCCCAAAGGGCATTGGCAACAAATCAAGTTTCAAAGAAATACAACATCATACATACTTCCATAATGCAACACATCATGGGATATATGCAAATCACCATGACATGTCAGACTTGTTCAGTTCACAGCAATTTACATGCATTTTAAATAGCACAACTAACTTAATTTCTATAATAGTCACCTAGTACTTTTTACCATTGTCAAAAACACCTGGTGCCATGATATTTTCAACATTTACAGGTTTCATAAACATAAGGTATATACATCAAGGTATTTTATGACATAGTGCTATTACTTACTAAATCCAACAACAATAAACAAAACCTGTTGTACATATGCTTGGAGGTCACAACGATAATCTCCCTGTACGAGGACCTAAGAGGGAAAAGGAAATTTAAAGAAGACACTATAGCATAGTCAAGAAAGGGGAGGGGTTGCCCATGGGTGGCTAACCTTATGGACTAGACATTGTAAAGGATAGAATAGACTACTAAGGAATAGAAGAACTGTTGCAACAGATTTAAGAAAAGTTCAGTACTCAAGAGTGGCAGGAGCTCCCTGTCACAGGGAAAATTTAACAAGTTCACTTCCTCATCCTGTCTATCATGTTCCCCAGCAAATATTAAAGGATGAATTAAAAATACAACTTCTAAACACTAGTAGTTTAGGAAATACATTTGATGAACTTGTATTAAGAGTAGAAAATTATAATCCTGATATAATTGGTATTACTGAGACCTGGTGGCCAAAAGGCACTGCTTGAGATACATTTATTCCAGGCTATACCTTGTTTCATTTAAGTAGAGAAAAACGGAAGGGTGGGGATATTGCACTGTTTATTAATTCTTCTTTAAATGTGAGTAACATTTCCAACAAAATTAAAAAAAGAATCAAGTTCAGTTGAGTCACTTTGGCTGAGTGTAAAAAAATTAAAATAATAAAAAACTTTAGGTTAGGACTCTGCTGCAGGGCACCTGACTCTCAGAGGTCAATTTTAAGTGAGATCCTTACAGAAATGTCATCAGCTGCAGATATAGGTAATATCATATTTATGGGCGATTTAAATCTGAGTGACATTAACTGAGCAAATAAATCTGCCACTTCTCAAGCTTCGAGAGACTTTATACATGCCTGCGAATAATTGAGTTTAATACAATATGTCACATCCCCAACTCGTGGGTCTAATATCCTAGATATTGTTCTAGGTAGTGAATCATTAAGTATTTCCAACTGCAAAGTCTCAGCACCTTTAGGAAACAGTGACCATTATGTGGTTATAGTCAATCTACGTATTGTGTTTCTTCACTCAGCAAAAGTGACTGAAGTATTTGCATTGCATAAAGCAGACATAACTGTTCTAAATAATCACTTGGCCAACATTAATTGGGTTGATCTTTTATAGTCCAAGGATATCGAAGATATGTAGAGTTCATTTAAAACTATTATTTTAGATGCAGCCAATAAATTTATTCCAAGAATAAAGAAAAGAAAACTTTGTCTACACCCCAAATGGTTATTTAGTAATCTACAAAAAATTATTAAAAAGGAAAATAAAGAGCTGGCCCAGTGGCACTGAGGGCTGAGGCACTGGTTGCCTTATCTCATGTAAAGCTGGCAACCCATGTTCGGAAACGAGCACAGGCCACTGGGGTCGGCAGGGGTGGAGAAGGATTGTGTATCTGACAAACTGCCCTCCTTCTCTAGGGAGGGGGGTTTCCACCTGTTGGCACCTGTCTGCTCCCTAGCGGAGGCTGGGGGGCATGGCTGCCAAGCTGAAGACAGTGGAGGAGTCGAGGCAGATGCTTGGAGGGAGCGCATGCAGACACGTGCATGCTCCACTCTGCAGGCATCATTACATGCTTTGACTCCTAGGGTGAGTAATGTAGAAAACCACTTGCCGCAGCAGAATGGTGGAGGGTGCCTCACAGGCTCTGTTCCCTGCCAGCCACGGCACTGGCCCCTTGAATCTAGTTCTTGGTGGGGGTTGGGGAACCCCCACCGGCAGGGTAAGCCCTGGGGCCGGGTTAGTGCTGGATGATGGATGTCGGGGGACAGGGCTGGGGATGCCTCCGGATGCAAGCAGGCAAGAAGAAAAAAGTAATAGCTAAAAAAAATAAATAAATAAAATGTTTAAGAAATTTATTGCTAACAAGTGTGCAAGAACTATGTTAGCATTTAAAAAAATGCAAAAGAAATGCAAACAAGAAATCAGAAAAGCAAAACTGGATACAGAAAAACACATTGCTTTACAAGCACAAAAAGGAAATAGTAAAATTCTGTTTAGTTACACAAACTCTATTAAAAAACAAGAATGTAAAATAAGACCTTTAATTATAAATGAGTCAGCCATATCTCATCCAATGGAAATGGCAGATGTACTTAATTTGCATTTCTGCAAAGCATTTAATAAAACGTCATGCAACAAGGGTACAGACTAAGGCCTTATGCATGGTAGCATGGATATTCCCTTAGACAACATTAAAAACAAACTGAATAACATTACGCAAGGCTCCTCTCCCAGCCCAGATGGTATTTCAGGGGACATCACTTATATAATGAAAGATCATTTGTGTTTGCCCGTTAAGATCATATATGAAAAAAGCATAAACTCAGGTCTTGTGCCATCCAATTGGAAGAAGACAAATGTAATACCACTGGTTAAAAAAGGAGAAAAAATTTCCCCTGACAATTATTGTCCTTTCAGTCTCCCCCCTATTATCAGTAAAATATTAGAGAGAATAATTAAGGATGAACTTGCTTCGTCCCTAGCAGTCACTGATTCTAGCCAACACGGGTTTGTTAAAGGCCGCTCACGTTCAACCAACTTAGTGAGCTTCTATAATTTCACTAGTATCAACCTTGATAAAAGAATTCCATGTGATGTGGTTCTATTGGATTTAAAAAAGCCTTCGACTCTGCTCCACGCTTGGTATTAATTCAAAAATTGCAAATTCACAACATCAATCCCCTGTTTGTACATTGGATAGCCAATTGCTTGAAAGATAGAAAACAGAGAGTTGTTGTTGATGGCCATAAGTCAATTTGGCAAGCAGGTGAAAGCGGGGTCCCTCAGGGATCAGTTTTGGCACCAGCTATTTTTCAGATATTCATTTCTGATTTATCACACAACATTCAAAGCAAAATTACAAAATACGCGGATGACTGCAAAAGTTCTAATATTTGCAGTACGTCTGGAGATATTGAGGCTATCCAAAGGAATTTAAATACCTTAGCAGCCTATCCACAAAATCGAACTTGAGGTTTAACACTTCTAAATGGAGTGTTTTACATTTCGGGAAATATAATCCCAAAAAACGGTACTGTTTATATAATGAAGCGTTAGTTAATAAGGATAATGAATAAATAAATGAATAAATAAATAAATGAAAGAGATCTTGGTATCATTGTTGATTCAAATTTAAACTTTGACCTTCATATCACAAATGTTATTAGTAAAGCTAATATAATTTGGTGGGCAATTAGACATAATATAACTTCTAGAAATCCATACATTCTATTATCACTTTATCAGGCCTATGTCTGGCCATAGTTTGACTTTGTCTCTCAACTCTGGAGCCCTTTTAAGCAGAAAGACATAATCAGAATAAAAAGAGTACAAAGAAGAGGTACAACATTAGTTGTTTCTGATAAAACGCTTACCTATGGGGAAAGGCTTTCAAAATTTAATCTAATGTCTTCGGAACAGTGGCAACTTTATTTACATGGGACAGTATACAGGATACACATTTAACACAAGAATGTGGATTGGACTTTAAGCAAGTATCTGTCAGCACTGCAGGCCATCCACTCCATTGATGAGAAGCAAATTTAATTTAAAAAAATGCCTACTTTTTCTCTTAAAGAAATGTTGGACCTTGGAATAGTTTGCCATTATCAGTTATTCTCAGTCAACATAAAAATAAATTCAAAAACAATTTGGATAATTTTTTGAGTTCAAACAAAAATCTGACCTATTATATTTATTTTAAGGAGCTAGATGGGCCACTCAGCTTTTTGCTCCTTTTCTGCCCTTAGTATGATCCTTAGTACCAGTCTTTACCCAGCAGGCAGTGCTATGTGTTCCCATGCCAGTGAGCTGAGTTCATAGCAAAGCCCAATGGCCCACCTGGATGGGCGGAGGTTGTGGGAGGAGGTGTTGTCATGTGACACCACCCTCCTAGCCTGGAAATGATTAGTGCAGGGTTGTCCACATGGGCCAATGTATCATACAGTGAAAAGAACTCTTTTTTTGGCATAGGGCCTTGCACCTCTGCACCCATGGGTGCCAGAGGGCCCTGTGCTTTGGCTGAGAGATGGATTCTTTGCCTTGTGTGTCTGTGTCTTCAGCCACATAGAAGCATAGGACCCAGAGGGCCCTGAACTTCTGCAGTCCACCAGACAGCCCCATGAATTCTTGACATCTGTTGCTTCACTTCCATAGGTGGAGAGTCTTCCCTTGATGCAGGGCCCAAAGAGACCTGCATGAATGATGCTACAATTCCACTATTTCAAAAAGAAAGGAAATTGTTTGCAAAAACAATTATATTAATGGACCAGTTAGGGTTCAACTTAATGACACAAAAGAAAGAAAATGTGGTTTCAGAGTTTCCAACCCTAACCCTCTACCCCCCAAACAGCAAAAGTTAAAAACATTAGGGTTTTGGATCTCATCTTGGTGAATCAGTGGGGGGTGGCTTCCTTTGGATTGTTAATCCTAATGCCCATCCACTCCCCTAAGCAAACTAGGTCAGACATCATCTCTTTTCTTCACACAGGGCTCACAGAGCCCTGCATTAAGAAAGTTACAACAGATTATGTTGGCAACATGTAGCAAGACATACATCTTTATCTTTGAAGAGTGTATCACTGGGAGGCACTGGATTGAAGCTGTACCTTGTGTTTTGGACAGGAGGCTATGAGCTTGGGGGAAGGGTGAGTATTAGGGTTGACAACCCCAGGGAAGACCCCACCACTGATTCACCAAGTTTCTGAGGACCCCAAACCCTAATGTTATTTCCTTTTGCTGCTCGGGTAGGAATCGGGAGTTAGATTTGGAAACCCTAATGCCACATTTTAATACTTTTGTGGCATTAAATTACCCTAACTGGTGCATTAACAAAGTTTTGATGAGAACAAACCCATTACTAAGAACTTATCTCACTAGAGCTGACATGAAGTAACGCTGTCCCTATTTCTTGCTCTTGCCCATTTTTTTTTTAGTTAGATTTACATTTTTTTTTTCTGGCTGTTCTCCCATTCCCCTGCCCCTGAGTCCCCGGCACATGGTGGTGTGTGTGCGTGGAGGTGCGCATGCAGCCCAGAAGCCAGCTCAGCCTCTTCCTCCTCCCTCCCTACGTGCTGCCCCCCTACTGCCTACGTACCCCACCAGACCTCCACCCGGTGTGGATGGGACTATGGGAGGTATGACAACCCACCCCCAGCACTCCCGGGAGAGGAGAGCAGCCTTGTGGCATGCTTGATTTCTCTCCTCCTACCCACCCCCATGCCAGCACTCTGATGACACAAGGTAGTTCCCAAACCAGGGTTGCCGGCGCAGCGCCAGTTAAGGCATCCAGCACCTCAACCCTCAGCATCACTGGGCCGGCTCTCTTGTCTATTTTTCAATTCCTACATGAAGCTTCGTCTTGGCTGGGCCGAAGTATACAAGCTTCTTCAGCAGTACCAGATCTTCTCTTTATAATTTTCTTTTCTTTTAAAGGTGGATTTATGAAGCAGATTGATGCAGGCGTTGCCCAGTTTGTTGTTGGCGTTAATGCCAGTGATAAGATCTTCTGCCTGGCTAACATATCGGAGGTCACATCAGTTGCAGTGCCATTCACGCTTCTTGATGGCCTTCTTGTGTACTACAGCTGTGGACCCATAGGCTGCTGGGGTGTGAATGCGCAGGACCAAATCTTTTACCGAAACAGCATCCCTCCTATTTCCTGTACAGAAGGCACTTGGCAACCAATCAGTGGAGCACTTGTCATGATAGAGGTCGCAACAAATGGACGGGTCTATGGAGTAAACAGGCAGGGAAATGTTTATCGCAGGTAAAGCATGATCATACTTCTCTTTGCACATTACAAATTCACTCGTACTACTTAGATGTCACCTGTTTGGGCAAAAACTCCTGCTGACTGCTTCAAATATCTAGGGTGCAAATTGTAGAAGGGAGCTCACATTTCTGAATTCTGAAACATGGGGCACTGGCTCAAAGGGCCAATACTGTCTCAGCAAGTAACATGGACAGGAAGTCAGAACTCTGAGAACATTATTCCAAGATAAAAAACATGAGGTTTTCAACATATTATCAATTACCTTATGCTGGTGATAGTCTACTGAGAGGAAAACCAAATGTTGTCCTTATGTCCACTATGGGAGGGCAGGGATTGAAAATTGTGCTGAACAGATGGTCAGCCAATCCCTTCCACTTCCTGGTCTGATGGCCTCATCCCTGCATGTAGTGATTTTGTGACGTCTAACCAGGGAGTGTACAAGGGCGCACCACATAAAAGTCAATGGAGGAATTTTTCAGATCTATCTTATATTAATTAAGACAACCTTTGATATAAATGAATGCCATCACTCAACCAATAAGGGGCCCTATTAGTTGAGCGATGGCTTTCACTTATATTAAAGGTTGTCGCAATTAATATAAAATGGCTCTGAAAAATTCCCCCATTGACTTTTTAGTGGTGCGCCCCTGCCAGTTCCCTGGTTAGATATCACAAAATGTCTGAGCACTGGGGCGAGGCCGAAAGACTGGGAAGTGGAAGGGATCCGCTAGCCATCTGTTTGGCACAATTTTCTACCCCTTCCCTCCCGTACTGGACATATGGACAGTATTCAGTTTTTCCCTCGGTAGACTCTCTCCAGCAGAAGGTAGTGGGTTGCTGTACTGTTTAAACCCATCTTCAGTATCTTGGAGCTTCTCTATAAGGCTATGGAGGATGTGGATTTCTGCCAGAGGAATTAAAGGGACACTTTCAACCCTTTTTGCATCATATAATTTCTAGCTGAAAACCCACGTTTTAAGATTGCTTACCATCTCTGAAATTCAAAAATGTTGCTGCAGGTTGTTTTATCTGCTTTCTTTCTTAGCAGAACTTAAAGACAGGATACTGCTGTAATTATATATAATCTTGTTTTGTTTCAAATACTTGTTCTACTCTTATTTTTTTTTTTTATTCTTTTTCCCTCCGGTCATTGGTTCGTAGGATCTCCCTCAGGCGACCACACACAGCTGACTCCTTACCACCTTGCCTGAGGCCCTCCCAACCAGGAAATCAGGTGCTAGGTTCCCTCCTACTCCACAAAGCCCTGTGACTGAACCCCTGGCTCTGCACCACTGAGGCATGGCCACCTACTCCTACCTGGTACCCTTTCTAAAATCTAGTTGATCGAGGCTCAGGAGTGGAGAGAGACGAGGGACAGCTAGTCGGGCCAGTTCTGGAGATGGGAGTGTGGGTCAACTCCTCGAGGCGCCATCATCCTCCTATGGTCAGGGATTTTTTCCTTGTTCTCCCCGCCCCAAGGCATGGCCATGCAATGACATCAGCACGTGGTGGGTGCGCTCCTGCACAGATGTCAGCTGTCACCTCTCCCCAGTGCACATCCCCTGCTGATGTAGTGTTTCCAGTCTCTACCTGGAACCGCTACATAGCGGGGAAGTCCCAACTCACCCACCCAGTAGAGGATTGCAGTCCTCCAAAAGCTCAGTCCTCTCCTCCCACTGATCCCCGGTGTCCCGAGTCGGTTCCCGAACCAGGGTCACCGGCATGGTGTGAGGTAAGGCGGATGACTCAGCCCTCAGCGCCACTGGGCCAGCTTTGTTCTACTCTTATTTCACACTTCCTGAACATTAGGACCCCCAAACAGTGCAGCTGCTCAGGATGCAATAGTTTCTTCTCCATAGAAATCATATCTATCTATCTGTCTATCTAGCTATCTATATTGCAACTAGATGGGTCATCACCAACGCCACTGCTGTACGGTGATTAAAGTAACAAAATTCCATTTTCAAGACTTAAAATTTCAGGAATTGCACAACTGATAGTAAGTCTAATTTCTGGATTTTACTGGGATTCTACCGTCATAATTTTAGTATTTGTGTGGTTAAGTAGAATTAAAGAAGGCTTAACATACAGTATGGAGTATTAAATTAAGCACACTGAAAATAGTACAGGAAGCAATTAGAAGAAAAGTAGAAGTTCTGAAGATTTTCTGATCTGATATTAAAGTCCAAATTCCATGAAATTTTTTGTTTCTACAGGTGTGCTGGCAGTCCAAGTTCCAGAACTGTACCAGTTTTTCTGGTCAAAACTGAGAACCGGTGGCTTTGGTCATCACGTGACCCCCTCTGCTCATTTGCATATTCTTGCCATATACATTACATTGGCCACTTACAGATGGCGGCGTGAAAGCCCCTAGAACTCCATGTGATACCCCCTCTAGTTTTACGAACATACATACAAACATACAAAATTGCCAGCAGATACAGGCCATTCGGTCTATCTAGTCTGTGTGAGTGTGCAACACTTCAGTCCATTAGACTGCAGCTGCCCCTCCCATATGCCCTCCCCTCATCTCCCACCCCCTCCTGTTCCGTAACCTCCCCTTGAGTCTGTCCCAGCCCCTCTTAAAGCCCCCAACACTCTGCAATGATATAACTTCCACACTGCAACCACTCTTTCTGTGAAATAGTGCCTCCTCATTTCCCTCTTGAACCTTCCCCCTTCCAGCTTCATAGAGGGTCCCCTGGTTTCCCTTTCGCCTTTCAGATTGAACATACACCTGGTGTCTACTTTGTTCAAACCCTTCAGGTACTTGAAGGTCTCAATTATATCCCCTTTCTCCTTTCTTTCCTCCAGGGTATACATATTGAGCTCTCTCAGTCTCTCCTCATATGGTCTGTCCCCCAGCCCCAGGATAATTTTTGTTGCCCTGCTCTGTACCCCCTCCAGTAGTTTGATGTCCCTTTTCAAGTAGAGGCACCAGAACTGCACGCAGTACTCTAGGTGCGGTCTCACCAGGGACCTGTACAGGGGCAAGATGACCTTCCCACTCCTAGATGTAATCCCCCTTGCTATGCACCCTAGCATCCTGTTTGCCTTCGCTGCTGCCTTCCTGCACTGAGCAGAGTGGTTCATCCCCCTGGTTACCAGCACTCCCAGATCCTTCTCCTCCTTGGATTTTGTTAACAAGACACCCTCCAGCCAATAATTGTGTCCTGGGTTCTTGCCTCCTAAATGCATCACTTTGTACTTCTTGGCACTGAAACCAAGCTGCCAAGTGTGAGGCCATTCCTCCAGTTCTATCAAATCCTCCTGAGGTACTTTTGCTCCCCCCCATCTACCTTGGCGCAAATCTTTGTGTCATCTGCGAAGAGACTGATCTTGATCTTAATCCCCACTGCAATGTCTGCTATGAAAATGTTAAACAGAATCAGTCCCAGCACTGAGCCCTGTGGTACACCACTTGTTACTGTCCTGGGTTCAGATGTCTCCCCTCCCACTGCTACCTTCTGCTATCTACACTGCAGCCAGTTCTCGACCCATCCTACCAGTTTCCTCCCTGCTCCCACACTCTTCAACTTGCAGGTCAGCCTACCATGTGGCACCGAGTCAACGGCCTTGCTGAAATCCAGGTAGGGAACATCCACCGCATGTCCCCTGTCCAGTGCCTTCGTAACCCAGTCATAAAAATCAACCAAGTTCATCTGGCAGGATCTACCTGAGAGACATCCATGCTGCCTACTGCCCTGAAAATTGTTATCCTCAAGAAATTGCACCAGCCTTTCCTTGAGGATTGTCTCCATCAGTTTTCCCACAATTGCAGTAAGGCTTACCGGTCTGTAATTCCCCAGGTTGTCCTTGGGCCCACTCTTATGGAGAGGTACCACATGTTCTTCCCTCCAGTCCCTGGGCACACACCCTGAGTTCAGAGAGATATTGAAGAGGTCCACCAATGGTCTTGCCAGGACCTCTGCCAACTCTCTCAGCACCCTGGGGTGGACTCTGGCTGGGCCAGATACCTTGACCACCTTCAGGGACTTTAGGCCCTCCCTCGCCCTCTCCACCATGACTTCCCCATCTGTGGTTGCTTCTCTCCCACCCTCCCACAGCCTCTCCCACCTCACCCTTCTTCTTCTTAGGTACGGACCCATCCCTCTCCTTGGTGAAGACTGAACAGAAGTATTCATTAAGTATGTCTGCCTGCTCAGATCACTTTTCTACCCACTCACTTCCCCTCCTGATCCTAACAATTTGATCCTTGCTCTTTCTCTTCTCTCTGATATATCTGAAGAAATATTTTTATCCTTCTTTGATCCCCTGCAGTAACCTCAGTTCCCTAGCCACCTTTGCTGCCCTTACCACTCTGCTCACTTCTTTGGATTTCTTCACATATTCTTCTCTGTCTTCTGCCCTGTTGGATCACTTGTAGATCCTAAATGCATTTCTCTTCTCCTTCACCTTCTCCACTACCTCTCTATTCATCCAACTTGGTTTCTTGGTCCTGGCTTTCTTGCTCTGACTCTTGACAGAAGTTTTAATGGCTTCAGCCAGTCCTGCCTTGGTGACTGCCCATTTTTGTTCCATGTCCATTTCTGGGCGGATGCTTGCCAGATGACTTTCCAGTATGTGTCCCATCCTGCCAAAGTCCACCCTTTTGAAGTCCAGGACCCTAGTTTTTGTAGTGGCTACTTCCTACCCAGATTGATTGAGAACCACACCGTGTGGTGGCCACTGCTTGCTAGAGGTTCTTCCACCCTTACATCCCTGACCTGTTCACCATCCTCCAGTACTAGGTCTAGTATATTCCCCTCCCTTGTTGGCTCCATTACCCTCTGGGTAAGGAAGCCATCCTGGAACGCTTCCAGGAGGATCTGCTCCCCGGTGCAAGTGGTTGCTGGAATGCTTCAATCCACCCCAGGTAGATTAAATTCTCCCACCACCACTGTTCTCCCTTTGCCACTATGCCTCCTTATCTGCTGCCCCAGTTCCCTGACAATGTTCTTCTTCTGGGCCAGAGGTGTATAAACGATACCCAGACAGATATTGATCCCTTTCTGGCTGTGTAGTTGCAGCCAGATTACTTCCGACCTGCCCTCCTTCCCTCCCCTTCCTCCCTATTACATCTGATCCCTTCCCTAACATAAATGGCAGCCCCTCCAGCCTTCCCTTTATCTCTATCTCTCCAGAATAGTTTGTACCCTGAGATAGTTATGTCCCAGTCATGGTGCCTGGTGGCCCACATCTCAGTAATGGCAGCTATGTCCACCTCCCCCTCTGCCATCAATGCTTGCAACTCTGCCAACTTATTCCCCAGGCTCCTAGCATTTAATGAAACCATTCTCCACACTGCTCCTATCCTTCCTGCTTCTTTACTCTTCACTTCAACCCCTATTTCACCTAAGGTAGTATCAATCATGTGGTGGTGGGGAGGTCCATGGGACCTCTTCTCCCGGTGATTCCCATCTCCAATGTCTCCCCCCTACCTAGTTTAAATGATACCTCTCATTGATGAAATCCTCCAGCTTCTGCTTCAACATCTGTGACCCTGCCCTGCTGAGGTATAACCTATCCCCTGCATAAAGATCTTTGCTATCCCATGTACTACCCAAGTCCCCCACAAATCCATACCTCTTGGACACACACTATTCCCTGAGCCACTTATTGAAGTCACTGAGTCTTCTTTTCCTGTCTGTATTAGCCTTTGGCACTGGCAGAATGTCTGAGAAGGCTACCATTGTTTCCTCTTTGTTGCATAGTTTCCCCACTTCCTTGAAGCTGTCTTGTATCTCCTCTATCCTTCTCCCTTCCAGATAATTTGTTCCCAGGTGCAGCACAATGTGCAGCTTCCCCTCCACCTTCCCCACATACCTGCCCATATTCTGCCCCACTCTACTTGCTGTCATGCCTGGCATGCATTATACCCAGATGTTACTTTTTCTGGTGCCCTTTCCCCATCTTATACACTGAAGTATAGAATTCCCTAGAATTGGGACTCTCTGACACTTATCCTGCTCTCCCTCTTGTTGTCCTTCACTCCCCTGCCCCCCAACTTGTGAGGCTCTCTCATCCCCCCTGTCCTGCCTCCCCTTTGCCTCCTCTAACCTTTGCCCTGTCCTCTCCCCCTTTGCAAATATGACCATGGTACTGACCTCCAACTCCAAACTATTTTCCTTCTGTGGAACCTCCCCTTTGCACTCATTTGTTGCCCCATTCACCATGCTACCATCTCCTCTGCTATTACTTCCCCGTGTCTTCCCTGAAATGTGGCCCTTCCCACTTTGACTCCCCTCCTCTCCCTGTCCTTAGCCTTTCCTGGGCTGCCTGTTGCTTCCCTTGCCCTCTTGTCTCCTTACTTCCCTCCGGAGAGACTGCATCACCTCGCTGACTCCCTCTGCCACTGTATCTTCTTGGTGTACTGCCTACTGCCTCCCCACTGTGTAACTTTTCCCCTGTAGTGTTCTCTCCCTGCTCCTTCGCTGTAACTTCCCTCCTCTCTGCTACCTGGTCTTCTGGACTAGCCAGCCCTGAGAATCTGTTTGCAGTGCTCATCTCCTTTCCATTAAAGAGTCCAGTCCCCCTTCCCACAAGCTGATATCTTTGCTCCGACCCAGTCTTAGTCATGCCCCTGTGCCTGACCCTCCTCCAGTCATCACTTCCTTCCCTTGGCTGCACCCACTTGTGTGGCCCTCCTGCTGTCCCACCTAGTTCCCCCCTTATCTGTGCCTGTTATGAGCTCTTTTGAATGTCTCATTAGTCCCCCCCTCCGGTTGTGTTCCCCTCTATTCTGCCTCCTCCATGCCTCCAGTTCCCTGCTCAACCACCCTATTTCCTGCCTGAGCTGGCCCATCTGCCAACACACTCTGCAGCCCCCTGCCCTCCATGCCACTCCGATGAATATGCCTGCTCCACATCCTTGGCAACATAATAATAATAATAAAATTAATTATATAGCACAATTCAAACATATATCAAAGCACTGTACAAAAATTAAAACACAAATAAACATTAAATGCTAAAAACCAGTAAAATACCATAATGTGACTTCCACAATCCCCATAAGCACAGCTAAATAAGTATGTTTTTAAAGCCATCTTGAAGCTCTCCATGGTCAGGCACTCTCTAATCCGGAGAGGTAGAGAATTCCACAGGGTTGGGGCTGCATACATAAATGCTCTTGCACCAGAAGTTTCATTCGAACCCTGGGAACCTCTAGCAATCCCTCATCGGCTGAATGGAGGGTTTGAAGAGGGCCGTAAGGAACCAGGAGCTCTTGCAGGTAGCCAGGACCCAGTCCATGCAGGGCCTTATAGGTCAGTAAACCAACTTTGAAGGTGATTTGCCACTGGACAGGCAGCCAGTGCAGTTTGCACAGCACAGGGGTGATATGACTAATCCGAGAAACCCCAGTTAGTAACCTGGCCGCAACGTTCTGCACCAGCTGCAAGCAGCGAATATCAACCTCCGGAAGCTCTAGGTATAGGGAGTTGCTGTAATCAAGGTGGGAGGTCACAAAGGCGTGGATCCACATTGGAAGGTCACGAGACTGAACAAGGTGCTTAATCCGGGTGATATTCCTCACTAACTGACTGCCCCTGCACATCCTCTCCTCCCTTAACCTGGTCCTACCCCACTCCATACAACCCTTCCCCCACCTTGAACTCCGCCTGTCTGTAATGGATATATGTGGCCTCCCAGTTAGGCTCTACGTAGCGTGTCCTGCTGCCCGCCTCCTCCCTGCTGATGCCCTGCAGATGCTACTAAGATGTTACACTGCTCGCGGGCACTCAAGCTCGGGTCGCTAGCCTCCTTGAAATATATAATTGATCCCAGCCAGTATTAGCTGGTCCAAGTCACGTGACCACCCTCCCCTCCTGTGTATTTCCCCAGTCTCTCTCCCTCAGTTAAATCCCCCCCCCAGCCAAGACAAAATAATTTGTTTGGAAGTTACACTGTTTAAATCACATATCACACATTGTCATCTCATGAAATGTTACATCAATCCTAAAGGAAAACAAACAGCACAGAGAAAGTACTTATCTTCTAGCTCCAACTGTCTGCTTCCTTCTGCTGAGTTGTCATATATATAGGATCTCTATACTCCTCTCCTCTCCTCCCATGGCTAGACTGTGTTGGGGTGTTCCAAAGGCCCAGAAAGAGGCTGTGAGAGTTGATCCAGGACTGTAAATATACACGTTTTGTGTGGTAACACCAGTATGGTGGGCAGTCTGTTTTTCATTTCTGAAAAGAAAAAAAAAAAGAATTGGAATCAAAACTACCAGCTAAATCAGCCATCTGTACACAACGTGAACAACCATAACATATTTCTTAAACTAGAGACACTTAGAGGCCAAACGGGCGTAACAGTGTCTACATGATGCAGAATGGAAATTCTAGTTCTAAAATATATTTGGGGATGCCTTTTTAATTCTGCAGGATTTCTGATCTATGTAAACCCTGGAATAATATTTTGCAGATTATGTGATCCATGAAATAGTATTTGGTGCTAAGCAGGAAATGAATTTGTGGTTTGCGTAACCTATAGAATACTGTTCTTCAGTTTTATACAAAAATAGATTCCTGACCAGCAGTTTAAAAAATAATTTTGCTTTCAGAATTTTGGAATCCCACAGAATCAGGTGGGATTTCAAAATTTCCATGGAATTTTGGTTGAAGCAGAATTTCAAATTATAAAATTTCAGAGACTAGTGTAGTAATCTGATTGGTTATTTATAGTGCAATATAGCATAATGTTACACTATAAATAACTAGTCCCATTAGAAGTACCTGATTACAGAATTTGATGGTTCTGTGATTTCTATGTAGGCATTCTATTTAGAATTTTAAAGTATTTTAATGTCACGATTTTCCCCCTCGCTAAATGGCTGAGACCAAAAACCTCTACCAAGAATCGTAAAACTACACCAGTCCACTGCTATATCTCTCTCACAGTATAAGACACTGATAACATTCCCCTTTTCTGTTAAAATATTTAATTAAGACATTCTTCCCACTGCCTTGGGTACAGGAGGGTGGGGACACTAACATGTTTTAGACACCACTGTCAGTCATCACAAAAATTTCTTTTTTAGGATGGCACCCTCAGTTGTCACAAACGGATTCTTCTTTTTTTTTTTGTAATAACTCATGCTGCTCTCTCAGCTATTCTCCACATAGTCGCATACATTCTGTAGAAAACAGTCTAGAGAGAAGAACATCCACAGCTGTCTCTTTCCTTCTGTGCTGTATCCCTTGCAGCACATGCTTGATGTGTCTGTCTCTAGAGCCATAGTTGTTAAAACTGCGTTTGCCTTGCATGTTTTTTAAAAAAAAGATAAAATAGCACAGGAAGCAGGATGTACTTACTTAAAAAAATAAAACGGCGTTAAAATACCACCTGTATGACCCAAGAATCATGGCCATGGCATAGACAGGCTGCAAGTGTCTTAAAATGCACTTGGTCTGAGGAAAGAATTGTGGTACCTATGGAAGTTTTATAAGGTCAAAAGACCTACAGTACAAAAGCCAGTATATGCAATGTAGTTACACTAGGTGGAAGGACTAGTTTATCTTGTAAACATACATTAATTTAAACCTTTACATATTAACATTTTTTATTCTATGAATAAACCATACTTTAAAAAATAAAAGGCCATTTTATATGCAGAATAAGGCATATAGGGCAATAAGGGTTGTGCATTGCAGTGTGATAAATGCACTCCTAGGGGGCAACCGGCAGTCGGCCTTCAGCCTCATGCCTAACTAAGCCCCTAGGAGTGTGGTTATCACACCATAATGTGCACCCCGTCATGTCTTATTGTTTATATTGTGCGCAGTTCTGGTGTATGTTACTACCACTGCTGAGACCAGTATTACTCTGGTAAGAGTGGTCTCACACGCATTCTTAGGATATGACAACTGCAAAGCAAAGGTGAGCAGTTTCTACAGCCCCAGGGTGTACGTGAGACCATTCTTACATCCGTAAGAATGATCTTGGTGGTAGTATTACTATATTATTGATCGAGATTGATCAGTTATATATTCAACATTTTAAAGAACCTTACTCAAGCATGCCCATTTCCAGTGAATTTGCATGTGAGGCATCTTTCACAGAATAAGAATGTCTCTCATGCAGAAGAAAGGAGTGCTCCAATTGGTCGGAAGCACTCCCTTGATCTACTGATTAGAGTTAACCAGCCTTGGAGAGTGCATTAACTGTTCCATTGCCACTCCCCCAGATAGCTAAGTTATTCAGCAGTTAACCTGATCTGGGCCAGACCTGCACTGGGGAAAATCCTTGGGATATTTTTTACCATATCTGTAATGAATGATCTTTATTTGAGAGTCATTATCCATTACAGGCTACTAGGATACTCTGGGTTATTGTAGTTTTAGGTATGGAGTTTTTTTTTTGTCTGGAGAACATAATGAGCTGTTCTGGTCATCTGGATGAAATATCCGGACTGTCCATGACTATCCGGCCATTATCTGGGGCAATTTTACTGAATAGACAATATACTACAGGGTATCATCTCTGGGGAAAAAAACAATCCAGGTCATACCAGTGTGAAACCCATAATCTTTGTATTAACTAATCCAGCCCCAAACTGTGAAATCTATATGATCCAGAAGTGATAACAGAATATCTTAGTGTCTCTGGAGTTCATAAGATTGATTCAGTGTCATGGTTATGCAGCTGACATTTATGGCCTGACTCAAGATACACAACTTACATTCACAAGAGACGAGGTAGCCATGTGAAATTTACAAACGTCCCACCCCCTCTTGAGTGAAGAAGAAATTGGGTATCTTGAGTGAGACTATTTTATATTCAGGTTATAGAACTTAAAAAAAAAGTATACCCCTGTAACAAAATGTACTGCACATTGTAGCTTACCTTGTTTTTATTAGAAGGCTGTCCTCCAAACTTGCTTTCATTTTCCACATCTGCATGGGGGTAGGGGTTCCTTACCCATAACACCCTCCCACCAACCCAACCCACCCATGGCAGTGCAGCTCAGAGAGGGTCTTGGAGATGGAGCAGAGGGTTGTTTTTCGAATAGGGCACGTTACTCTTAAAAAGGGCTTTTTTTTAAAATATAGCCCCAGTCTTCCCTCCCCCTCACCTTGACTCCTCCTCGGACTTTCACACTAGGTGTCACACCTCTTCTTCTCTTTCACTACATACAAACACTGTCCTTTACCCTAGTTGAATGCTATTGACGCTGCGCTATCACCATCGGTACTATGAATGACATTGTAACTTTATTGTATAATAGCTACCTACTATTCGAGTATTGTATGTAAAATGTTTGTTATTCTTGTCATTGTCACTGTTTGACATAGAACCTTTGTAAAAGAGCTCTGCGCTCAAAGGTATGATCCGAATCCTTAAATAAATAAGCAAAAGAAAATATATGCTACTATACTGGCGGAGGAGCATTGAGTAAGTGGATGCCAAAATGCAACCTGGAGAATAAGAGGTGGGCACTTGTTTTAAAGCATTGCCAGTCCAACCAACTAGCAAGTGCATTGGCCCAAAGCAGGGCCTTAATCTTACATGGTGCTCACCAAGTGGGTGGGGAAGTGTCACAACCCAAAGCAAGGCCTGAATCTTACATGGTACCTACAAGTGAGCAGCAGAGCAGCACAGCCAAAGCAGGGACTGAATCTTACATGGCACCACCAAGTGGTCAAGGGTGTACTGTGGCCCAAAACACGGCTTTAATCTTCCATGGAACCCACCATGTGGGCAGGGAAATACTATAGCCCAAAGCAGCTCTGAATCTTACATGGCACTCATCAATTGGTTGGAGCAATACTGCAGCCCAAATGAATCTTACATGGCACCCACCAAGTGGACGAAGGAGTACTACAGCACAAAGCAGGGCCTGAATCGTACATATCACCAGCTAAGTGGGCAGGAAGTACCACATGCCAAAGCAGATCTGAATCTTATCTGGCATCAACCAAGTGGGCGGGGGAGTACAGCAGCCCAAAGCAGAGACTGAACCTAACATGACACCCACAAAATGGGGGAGTACTGTAGCCCAAAGCATGGCCTAAATCTTACATGGCACCCACCAGTTGGCAGGGGAGCATCGCAGTCCAAAGCAGGGACTGAATTTTACCTGACACCCAGCAAGTGAGTGGGGGACTACCACAGTCCAAAGAAGGGAATGAGTCTTACATGGCACCCACCAAGTGGGTGGGTAGTACCGCAGTCCCAAACAGGAAATTAATTTTACATAACACCCCCCAAATGGGCGGGGTTGTACTGCTGACCAAAACAGGAACTGAATCTTACATGGCACTCACCAACTGGGCAAGGTAGTACCACAGCCCAAAACAGGAAGTGAATCTTAAACAGCACCCACCAAGTGGTCAGGGCACGCACCAAGTGGCTGGGGGAGCATCACAGCCCAAAGCAGGTACTGAATCTTACATGGCACCCACCAAGTGTGCAGGGGAGTAACGCAGCCCAAAGCAGAGACTGAATCTAACATGGAACCCACCAAGTGGGCAGGGTAGTACTGCTGCCACAGGAGGGACTGAATCTTAGATGGTACCCAACAACTGGGTGGGGAAGTATCATAGCCCAAAGAAAGACCTGAATCTTGCATGGCACCAACCAAGGGGGGGGGCTGGGGAGCATCCCAGCTTAAAGCAGGGCCTGAATCTTACATAGCAGCCACCTAGTGGGCAGGGTAGTACCACAGCTCAAAGCAGGGCTTGAGTCTTACATGGCACCCACCAAATGGATGGGGGAGTACTGCAGCCTCAAGAAGGGACTGAATCTTACATGGCACCCATCAAGTGGACAGAGCACCAACCAAGTGGGCAGGCAAGCATTGTAGCCCAAACCAGGGACTGAATCTTACATGTCACCCACCAAGTGGACTGGGAAGTACCATGGCCCAAAGGAACATAGGAACAGTGTTGGCAGATGGGGACTGCATGATCCATCTAGTCTGCCCATGTTTCTGCCCACCTCACTGTTTAGACTGCACCCTGATGTGTCCACAATGCCTGTCTCATGCAAGTTTGATCTCGCGTACTGTCTTGGATTCCACCACCTCCTGAGGTAGGCTGTTCCATGGGTCTATGACCCCATCTGTAAAGAAGTACTTCCTGAGGTTGCTTTTGAACCTGCCTCCCACCAGATGTAAGTAATGCCCCCTTGTACGCGCATCCCAGTTTTGCTGGAAAAGGTTTCCTTCTTGTGTTGTGTTGATTCCCTTAATGTACCTAAAAGTTTTAATCATGTCCCCTCTGTTTCTTCTCTGCTCAAGGGTGTACAGATTTAGTTCCGAGTCTTGCCTCAGATGGCTGACGATGCAGTCCATGCACCATCTTTGTAGCCCTTCTCTGTACCGTCTCCAGGTGGTCTATGTCGTTTTTTGAGGTGGGGCTTCCAAAACTGAACACAGTATTCTAAATGTGGCCTCACCAAGGACTTGAAGAGAGGGATGCTAACCTCGCTCTTTCTACTTGTAATTCCCCTACCAATTCAGCCAAGGGTGCCACTGGCCCTCTGTGCTGCCTTTTCACACTGTTTTCCGACTTCTAAGTCATCCGCGACGACTACTCCGAGGTCTCTTTCTGTCATTGTCTCCTCTAACTGATGCCCTCCAAATGCATACTTTATCCTTCGGTTTCTTTTTCCTATGTGCATAACCTTGCACTTCTTGGCTTTAAACTTCAACTGCCAATCCCTAGATCATTCCTCGAGTTTTTTCAGGTCTGCTTCCATATCTTTTGTTCCCTCCTGTGTGTCAACTCTGTAGCAGAGTTTTGTGTCATCTGCAAACAGGCAAACCTTCCCCTTCAAGTTATTTGCAATATACCTGATAAATATGTTAAAGAGGATAGGTCCCAGCGCAGACCCCTGTGGAACACCACTGGTCGCTTTGCTTTCCCTTGAGAAGGGCCTCAATTTTACATGGCACCCACCAAGAAAGTAGGGCAGTACCGCAGCCCAAAACAAGGCCTGATTCTTAGATGGCACCCACCAAGAGGGCAGGGGTGTACTGCAGCCCAAAGCAGGGCCAGTTTCTAATGAGTGTCTGCTAAACAGGCTGAGAAGTACCACAGCCTTATCTCCTGAGTGAGGTGGGGGTATTTTCTGTCTCTTTCTCTCTCTGTCTCTAGATGCTCCAGTTCTCACAAGTCACAACAGCAGTCAGCAGCTCCTATAAATATTATACCATCAGGCTAAATAATAGCTGTCTACAAGGCCAAGCCTGGCCTACTTGTGCAGTTGTGCTTTGTTTGGCCCTGGGAATCGGACGGTCACGATCGGGTTCAAACTTCCGATCCAACGGTGGTTTGTTGTCATGACTGGAGGGAGGGTTCTGGAGTGCAACTTAGTCTGTCACCAGCGATGAGTGTGAGCACCACAGTCCTTGGCTCTGGCTGCTGCTGTACACACAATTCACGAGCAGGTGGTTCGAGGCAATGGGCTCCAGGATAATAAACATGGTCTCATGGCGAGAAGGTCTTGTCAGACTAACCCGATTTTTTTTCTTTGACTGGGTGACCATGGAAGTAGACAAGGGCCCCACTGTAGATATGCTGTACTTTGACTTTAGCAAGGCTTTTGATTCTGTGCCACACAAAAGGTTGCTCAAAAAGTTGGAAGACCTGAGTGAGGGTCGCATACCTCTCAACTGTCCCTGGTTTTCTGGGATGTCCCTGATTTTGCCTCAGAATTTTTCCCTGTCCCTTCTAAAATTTTTGTTTCCATGGCTAAACAGTGGGGATTGTATGCACAAAATAATTTGAAGCATTAAAGTTACAGACTTGTTCTTCTTTAGAAAATATATTTTGCACTAAGCCCCATATTCTACCAGCTTTGTCTATTGATATCTCTAATTTTTAAGATTTAGCCCTGATTTTGGTCCTTTGTCCCTGATTGTTTTAAGCCTTGTCCCTGATTTATGAGGCAGGAGGTTGAGAGGTATATTGGGTCGGTAGTTGGTTAGAAGGGAGGCAGCAAGGGGTGATGGTCAGTGGGGTTAAATCAGAGGAAAGTGAGGTTACGAGCGGGGTTCCACAGGGATCTGTCCTGGGTCCGGTCCTCTTCAACGTGTTCATTAGTGACATTGGTGAGGGAATCAAGAGCAGGCTGTGTGTCTTCACAGATGACTCAAAACTATGTTGGAGGGTGGGTAGTTATGTGGGAATAAGGGATATGCAGCGGGTCCTACAAAAACGTGAGGGGTAGTCAAAGGTCCGGTAGTAAAAATTCAATGCTAAAAAGTGAAAGATAATGCACTCAGGGAAAAGGAACTGCAAGACAGAGTACTGGATGGCTAGGACAACACACAGCACTAGCAGGGTCACGTGTTGAACTTGGTCTTCTCGCTGGGGTTTGAGATTGATAATCTTAAGACTGATCAGGTAGCTTGGTCCGATCATTCCATGGTGGAGCTCTTACTCAGGGTCTCCCAAGAGCCCTCCCCCCTGCAGAGATGGTAAGCTACCACCCTTTGAGGGGTTTGTCCCCCGAGGGTTTTCCCTGGAGGATTTTCTGATGGTGGTCGACCTATCTAGTGTGGGCAGTGCATGCATAAGGGGTGTGGGTGAAGCAGTCACCGCCTATAGTGAGGCGATGTCTGGGGCATTCAACTTCCTTGCACCGGTCCATGTATGACCCAGATCTTCTCACTTGAGGTCCCCTTGGTTTGATGGGGAGCTCAAGGCGATGAAGATCAAGGGTCGGAGGTTAGAGCACTGCTGGCAGAGGACCGGACTGGAGATGGACAGACTGGCTCTACGTGCACACTGTGTTGTCTACCAGAGGGTAATCAATCATTAGAAGGCAGTGTTCCTATCTAGGGAGATTGCCACTGGGAAGAACTGACCAGCTATGCTTTTTTGGAGTGTGGACAGGCTATTACATTCACCTTGTCTACAGCTGAAAAAAGTGTTTTCTGATGCTTTATGCAATAAGTTTGCTTGGTTCTTCTCGGACAGAGTGTTCACCATCAGGCAGGGGATTCTGCCAGTGAGCCACAGCATGGCCGACAGTGGTTGTCTGGATTGTCCGGGGTGCACTCCGCTTGGTTGGGGGGGAGTCTAAACTGGTGGAGGTGGCCAAGGTCATTGAGGTTGTCTCAAGGCTGAAGAACACATATTGTGAACTGGACCCAGTGCCAACTTGTTTCTTAATGGGATGTGTTGAAGCTGTTGGCCCGGTGTTCACCTTGATTGTCTGATGCTCTTTGTCAGAGGGGGTCTTCCCATATGCCTTGAAGGCAGGGGTGTAGCCAGGGATTTCAGGTCTGCACACCAAGTGGACTCACTGCTACTCCCCCCCCTTGTTAGGCTGAGCAACCCCCAACCCCACCCGTAGCCAGACAATATGCAAATGTACACCAAGACCATGTTTGTTGCCTCATTTGGCACAATAAATACAACTTTTTTATCTCATGACAGTGGTTGTTGCCATGCATGGGTAAATACAAATGCCATGCATTGTTCCCTAAGACACCTACATACCAGCCCAGAGCCTGTAAAGTTGTATTGTCCTTGGGATGCAAAGAGAGTATTAGTGACCAGTCCTTCTAGTTTTGACTTGTATGAATAAAATTACAGAAAGGTTCAGTATTTTCTTTGTTAGTTTTCATGGAAAAAGGAAGCAGTTCAGAGCCTGTTTGTTACCCCCGTTAAATAAAATTGCACACCATGGAGTGCTTGGATTATGCCTGCCTACACCCATGCTTGAAGGAGACACTAGTAAGACTCCTTCTGAAGAAACGATCTTTAGACCCTGACGTCAAGGCGCATTATTGTCCTGTCTCCAACCTTCCATTTTTGGGAAAGGTTGTAGAGAAGATTGTGGCGCAACAGCTCAGAGAACACCTCATGGCCTTTGATATCTATGAGTCACTCCAGTCTGGGTTTCGTGCCAGGCACTGTATGGAAACTGCATTAGTTCTGGTGCATAATGATCTCCTCAGGGTAAGAGATTGAGGAGAGGGGACAATTCTTGTTCTCCTTGATCTCTACTCAGCTTTTGACACAGTGGACCATTGTGTGTTACTCGACCGCCTGAGGGAATTTTGTGGTCTTGCTGGTACTGTCATCCGCTGGTTTGAGTCCTGTTTCACAAACGGGAGGCAAAGGCTTGTGATGGGGAATTTCTCCTCCTCCCCTAGCCTTCTGTCTCGTGGAGCACCTCAGTGTTCGGTCTTGTCACCAATGTTGTTTGCTATGTATATGCTGCCCCTGGGTGGGATCATTAGGAAGTACAGTCTGGACTTTTGTTGCTATGCTGGTGATACGCAGCTGTATCTATCCTTTGCTCCTGGGGCATCCAGTGCGGTGGATGTACTGAACAACTGCCTGACCAAGATTAACGACTGGATGGCCTCTAGCTGGTTGCGACTGAACCCCGATAAGATGGAGGTACTGATGGTGGAGTCGAACAGGAGGTG
Organism: Neoceratodus forsteri; assembly: GCA_016271365.2. Classification (NCBI taxonomy): domain Eukaryota; kingdom Metazoa; phylum Chordata; order Ceratodontiformes; family Ceratodontidae; genus Neoceratodus; species Neoceratodus forsteri. The sequence goes on from CM028138.1 coordinate 28,747,937, forward strand.
TGATAGGATGGCCTCTGGTGCAGAGACTGGATTGTTTCTGGGATCTGTGCCATTGAAAGCCTCCATGAGGGTGCACAATGTTAGTGTTATCCTCTACAGCAGACTGACATCTGAATCTTAGGTGTCATCCATTGTCCGGTCCAGCTTTTTCCACTTGAAGAATATCGCTAGTATCAAACACCTGGTTCCACCCCTGGACCTCCCCATCTTGGTAGATGCATTCGCGACATCTTTTGACTACTGTAATGCACACTACCTTGGGGTCTCTGGAGGCACCCTCTGTTGATTGCAGCTAGTACAGAAAACAGCTGCCAGGCTCTTGACAGGACAGCCTAAACACTGTCATGTCACGGGTCTATGTGCTAACGGCGAACACCTAAAAGCAATCACCGTTATCGCATGGTCAGAGTGCCAAAAACATTTTCGGCACTCTGACAACCCCGGCGCATCAGGACAACGGTGCCAGGGCATTTTTTTACTGCTTCTGTGGGGGAACTGTACCTCACCACACACCCCTTTCCAGTGGGCTGCACACCACCACCCCCACCCTCCTACTTAAGGATTCTCAACTCCAGGGGGTGCATGTCGGGGAGGGGTGAAAGCAGTAATAAAAAAGGTTCGGCCGGTGCAATAAAATTGTACCTGTGCCTGACCGAACCCGCACCTAACCCACTCCGACCACTAGCCAACCCCTAACACTCATGATGCAGCTCAGCCAGCCACCACAGTACCACCCCTCACAGCTCACCGCCCCTCCCAGCCCACGTCACATGCTCACTCCCCACCTCCCACAGACGGACGTATAGCGACATCCTGTTGCTCAGTTCACCCACAGTCTCATCCGTCACCCTACCTCCCATCACCATGAGGGATTGCGCCACAGCCGCCATGGACGGCGCCCTTCCTCATGCACCCACCTCACGAGTTACCTCATGTCACCCTGGTGCTGTGTGAGCTGCACTGGCTGCTTGTTTGATGGAAGGTTCTTTATAAGGCAGGCTTCCTCACATTTAAGGCCCTACATGGACTGGGCCCTGGCTACCTGTCAGACCTTCTAACACCTGCTGCCCTGGGCCACTCCCTCCAATCCTGCTCTAGGGGCCTCCTTGCGATTCCCAGTGACAGAACTTTTAGTGTTTCCAGGCCCATCCTGTGGAATTCGCTTCCTCCATCAGTAAGGGAGGGCCCCTCAGTTGAAGCATTCAAAGCCTGCCTCAAGACCTTTTTATTCAGCCGGGCATTCCTAGACATCGTCCTTTAGATAATGTCTCTCAGATACTTTTCATGATGGCATCTTAGAATTCTGCTGGTAATTTAGACCCTCATTTTAGTGTTTTGATTTTAAGTATTTAACTGGAATGTTTAGAATTTATTTAGAGTGTTTTTAATTGTTTCTGATGTATTTCATTGTACGGCGCCCAGAGCCTCTGGGATTGGGCTCCTTAAAAATAAAATTTGCCTTGCCTTGCCTTTGCTTACAGGAGAGGAACAGGATCTAGGAGTTGTCATCAGTAACTCCCTCTAACAAATGAGCTAGTGCAACAAGGTCTATAGCAAGGCTAACAGGATGCTGGGATGTATCAGTAGAGGTATCGATCGCTGAAGAAAAGAGGTAATACTTTCCCTGTACAGATCACTGGTGAGGCCTCACCTAGAGTACTGTGTCCAGTTCTGGAGCCTTCACGTCGAAAAGAACAGCGATAGGTTGGAAACAGTGCTGTGCACAGTAACAAAAATGATTCCAGGCCAGCAGGGCAGATCCTATGAGAAGCGTCTCAAGGCACTAAATAGCTACTTTCTGGAAACTAGAAGGGAAAGGGGGAGCTGTGATCGAGACCTTCAAGTTTCTTAAAGGAATTAACAAGGTAAACTGCAGCATATTATTTACCCTGAATACTAACTCAAGGTCATGTGGTCACAAGTGGAAATTAACAGGAGGGAGGAGGATCATTAGTGATGTGAGGAAGCACTTCTTTGCAGAAAGGGTGGTGGAACCTTGGAACAGTCTCTCAGCCGAGGTGGTGGGTGTAAACACAGTCAGGGGATTGAAGCAGGCATGGGATAGAAACCAGGGAATGCTGGTCATCGTGGGTGACATGACCAGGTTAAAGAATGAGGAGAGGACCTGGAGGGTTAGTACCCTGGAGGAACAATAGGTTCCAGGGAAGGTTCCAGGGATTATAGTGAATACGGGCAGCCTAGATGGACCTCTGGTCTTTTTCTGCCATCATGGTCTATGTTTCTATGATTCCATGGAAACCTGCTTGACTCCATTGCAAAGGTCATGACCTGACTCATGTATGGCATCCTAGAGCTTTATGATGTTTTAGTGCTAAAGCCTGCAGTAGTTATACCATATTAGTCAGTGCTGTTGCTGTCCTCTGCAGTCCTTATGTTCTTGTCTTAGGCTGGCCATGAAACTTTGCAAGGCATAATAAGTGTCCTGTTGTTTTCTGTAAAGTATATCTGAGTTGGAAAAGACAGGTTTTTAGAAAATACAGGGACTTGTAACAGTACTGAGTGAGAGCATAACTTCTGCTTGCTTGTGCATGTATGCATCATCAACTCCCATGATGCCTTACATAACTGGGGTCATGACCTTTGGAATGGAGACAAACAGGTTTTCATACCAGGGCAAAACAGACTTAAGCAATCTCATTTGTATTTAAATTAGGATGACATTCGGGGAATGCAGGAGAGGGGATCATTGTTCATGCCTGCAAACTACACAGGTATGCAGAAAATAGGTGGAGGGAACTTTCCCTTTAAGCAGTGCAACAGGAATCACCATTTCGCAGAAACATAGACAATGACAGCAAGAAAAAGTCCAATGGTCCATCCAGACATTATGTGTTGATTTCCATTTAAACACACCAGAGTTTCACACTTCCCCCCACTAAAGCTCAGCACACAGCAACAATCTGCATCTAGCACTTATCTTCCCCTCTGTTATGACAGGCTAGTCAAACAGAAGCACTTCGCCCACCTCCTTACCCCTCCCTGGCTCTGCCTCTTGCCCCCTTGATCTCTCCCTACCCTCCTCCCTCCCTGCCGTCTGTGCTGTGCTCACCTAACCCTCCCACTCCCAATGTATCCTTCCCTATCCTGTCTGCTTATCTTCTTGACGTGGGCATACATTGTACAATGCCTCAGCATACTTAGTGCTTTATGTTTGAATTCTGTAGCCCCCCATGTTTATTTTTCTCAGTATTTGTATATTTATGTACAGTATTGTACCTTGTTGTCTAATGTAGCTGATGTGGAACATTTCAACGAGCATCCGCTCACGGTATTATCCAAGAACTCAATAAATAAAAACAGTTCCAGGCCCATCTTCCTTCTATGGCCTGGGCCACAAACAGCCCACACCCTCTTCCGAACCTGCACTATTGCCACTGGATCATTCACTAGTGAAACTCCACTGAGAGTACTGTGTCAAGTTCTGGAGGCCACATCTCCACAAGGACATTGACAGGGTGGAAGTGGTCCAGAGGAGGACTACCAAAATGGTGAGGGAGGTTTGCATGAGAAACCATTTGAGAAGAGGCTATGCGAGCCCAACATGTACTCCCTGGAGAAGAGGACAGTGAGCTGGAACATGATTGAGACCTATGAGTACCCCCACGGGAGTGAACAAGATGCAGGTGAGAGTCTGTCTCAGAGGAGGAGGAGCACCAGAACATGGGGGCATGCAATGAAACTTGAGGGTGGGAAAAGTAAAAGGGATGTAAGGAAATACATCTTCACAGAGAGCATGGTGGATCCCTGGAAAAGCCTGCCAGAAGAGGTGGTGGGGTGAAAACAGTGGGGAGCTTCAAGCATGTGTGGGACAGGTAGAACTGCAAAGTAAGTAGGGGAAAGGAAGGAGGGATGGACACCAGCAGTAAATAGGGTCTGAGGTGTCAGAATAGGCAGAGAAAATATGGCAGACTGGATGAGCCTACCAGTCCTTTTCTGCCAATGTCCTGAGCCACAAACAGCCCTCACCCCCTTCCACACATGTAGAGGGTTGTTTAGGGGGCATGCAGTGCACAGAGGTACCACTCTACACATTCAGGGCCCTCTGCATATCCAATCATTGTCCATGCACATGACTCATGAGTGGGATGGGTACATGTCTACAGGCTTCTGTCACATCCATGATCAAAGCTTTGAAGGGCTGTTGTATCCTGACATCCCCTGCGGCCTGCAGAGGCAGTAGTCCACTGGCAACCCAGCATGGTTATCTGATTGAATACGTATAGTCCGGAAGAGCTCCGCCTCCTATTGCCCATTGCTGCCATGTGCAGATCCCACTAGTGGCATGCATGGTGCAAGGTGCGTGAGGGACAACCTGCTAGTGTGGGAAAGGTGAGCAGTAGGTGAGTAAATCCTTCCTAGTATGAGACAAGTGAGTGGTGTATAAGGGACATCTCCCTTAATGTGGGACAGGTGAGAGATATGTTAACAACATTCCTCCTAGCATGAGACAGGTAAGATACATGAGTGACATCCCTCCGACAGGTAGTAGGTATCTGAGGGATATGCCTTCTTGTGAGGGACAGGTGAGAAGTATGAGAGGGAGTGGGACAACCCTCTTAGCGCAGGACAGATAAGAGGTATGTGAGGGACATTCCTACTAGTGTGAGGCACATATCTAAAATTAAATTTCATAAAAGTTGTCATTTTCAAACCCTAGTGATTTACATACTTTAGTATAGTAATTATAAGTACATGCTAAGCAGACATTTGCATTTCTAATCTTTAAAACTATTTTTTACTCTAAAGTTTGTCATTGTTCTAACTATAAAAACCCATCTGGTTCTATTCTGCCCAATCCTTAGTCATCAGTTAGCATTGTAGAGCGTAATTTTCTTGTTATTTGTTAATTTAATAATTCAAACTGTTCATTAAAACAAGAAACTGTGACAATGTCGTAGAAATTAAACATGGTTTTGTCTTCTCAGAAATGAAATTACGTATTGCAAACCTATGGGAACCAGTTGGACACTACTGGATACCGGAGCTAAGCATGTGACTTATGACCCGAATACTCTGTGGATCATCAAAACCAACGGAAGTGTCCTACAGTGCACTGACCCATACGATAATTAATGAAAGGTGATAGAATGTTGAGTTTCATAAAGATGCAAGACATCTCATTATAGGGTATAGGATGTCTACTCGTGATAAAGGTGCTAGAACATCTTAATATAGGTGACAGGATGCCTACTTTCTTTAAAGGTAATAGGATATCTCAGTATAAGTGATTGGATGCCTACTTTCATCAAAGTAAGATGACAGGACGTCTCAGTATAGGTGATCAGATGCCTATTTTCATCACAGATGATAGGACATCTCAGTATTTGTGATTGGAAGCCTACGTTCATTAAATATGATAGGATATCTCAGTATAGGTGACAGAATACCTACTTTCATCAAAGGTGATAGGACAACTCAGTATAGGTTACAGAAAGCCTACTTTCATCAAAGATGAAAGTAAGCTAGCACACATCACTCAGTCGCTAACTGCTCATAGGAAATATGCAAATGAGGACACTAACTCCAATTTTGAAAATCTCCAAAAACTATTTATTTTAAAGCAAGGTGCTGAAATTAAGTTACTGCCACACACTGCCAAAGCGATTCGGCTGATTGCCTTCCTTAGGGGATGTCCCTTGACGAAGGCAATCAGCCAAAGAGCTGGGGCAGTGTGTGGCAGTGGTGACTTAATTTCAGCACCTTGCTTTAAAATTAATAGTTTTGGGAGATTTTCAAAACTGGAGGTGATGTCTTCATTTGCATATATCCTGTGAGCATTGAGTGACTGAGTGATGTGTGCCAGCTTACTTTTGTCTCTGATACTCAGAATTGCTCCCATACTACGGTTGTGCTACACGACTCCAGACAAACCTTCAGGTGCAGGTAACCCACCTTTCTGTTGGACTTTCATCAGAAATGATTGGACATCTCAGTATAGATGACAGAATGCTTAATTTCATCAAAGGTGATAGGATGTCTCAGTATACAAGACTGGATGCCTACTTTCATTAAAGATGATAAGACATCTCAGTATAGGTAATTGGATGCCTACTTTCATTAAAGATGATAGCATGAGCCTGCCCGCCGGCGCAGCAGTCTGATTTCCGCTTGCAACTGCAGTGACCTGGGATCAAGAACAAGCTCAGGTCGCTGGAGGGCCAGCCAGGGGGAGACAACTTGAGTGTCCCACGACTGGTCATTGTCTCCAGGGAGGGAGGGAGGGCTGTGACCCGGTGTTGGGTGACTGCTGGTGGAAGCCAGGGGTAGGGCAACACGTCAGGGTCATTGCTGGGTGGTGTGTGGCAGACGTCGGCTCTTGCCTTGACGTCCAGACATCACGCAGCTCAAGAAACCAGGAAAACATTGCTCGCTGGCTGCCAGATGATGGCTGTCTGTCTCCTTAGTGCCTCCAGTACCTTTCCGGGGCCTCCTTCTCCTTGGCAGCTTCCCTGGGCCCTAGAAGTATGTGCTGGGGCCATCCCTCTCCCCTCGGTGCCTTCCCCCTCGGAGGAGGAGGACCCGCCCGGTGAAGGGATATGCCGGGATATCCCAAGGATCGGCTGCAATACGAGGAACTAGAAGAGGGCTGGGTAAGGACAGTGGGGCTAAAAGGGAACTTGCGGAGCCTGAAGGAGTGGGGGACCAGTGAGCACGGGGGGCAGAAAAATAGAATAAACAAAAAAAAGATGATAGCACATCTCAGTATAGGTGAGCCGATGCCTCCTTTCATTAAAGGTGATATGTCATCTCAGTATAGGTGATAGGGTGCATATTTCATCAACAGTTATAAGATATATCAGTATATGTGACAGGATGCCTACTTTCATCAAAATTGACAGGACATCTCGGTATAGGTGACAGGATGCCTACTTTCATCAAAGGTGATAGGCTATCTCAGTATGGTGATTGGATGCCTACTTTCATCAAAGGTGATAGGATATCTCAGTATGGCGATTGGATGCCTACATTCATTAAAGGTGATAGGACATCTCAGTATAGGTGATAGGATGCCTACTTTCATCAAAGGTAATAAGATATCTCAGTATAGGTGACCAGATGCCTAGTTTCATCAAAGATGCTAGGACATCTCAGTAGAGGTGCTGAGATGTCTTAGTATACAGTAGGGGATAGGATGTCTACTCTCTTTGAAGGTGATAGGACATCTCTCTCTCTAGGGGCTAAACTCAATATAGGTGAGAGGTCATCTCTCATTAACAGTGGTGGGATGAGGCTGAAGACAGAGTGTTCTTATGCTCCTGGGAGTGCATTCAAATCTTATAAAACAAAAAACCTCAGTGTGCAAGCATGAAGCAATGGCTACCCCAAAGAGCACTGGCCGGGAAGCCAAGTTTTAAAGAAATACAAAATCACACATACCCCCATAATGCAAAGCACCATGGGCTGTATATGCAGATCACCACAGAATATTATGCTGGTTCAACTTTAAGCAGAAATGCATGGTATCAAAAGGTCTCTCACGGTCTGCAAAGGGTGCTAACCTATGCTGCATATCATGGAGTTGCTTATTACACTAATAAAATAGCTCTAATTAGGGTTTTTTGGGGGGGAGGGAGGAAGATGAGAGTTCTGCCTGACCAGGTGCTTATAAAGACTTAATGCACAGTCAGGTGACATCCCTCAGCCAATGAAATTTCTAGATTTCTTCTTGCCATTTTACATATGCTGATATTGCCCCTTAGTCAAAGCCATGGATACTATAATCTGAGTTCCAGTTATGTTCAGCATAATCAGTATTATAGGGAGTGTCTGGAGGAGAGCCTTATATACTCTTGAAATTAGATGGCCCAGTGTTTGATACATAAAAAATGTGTTTTAGAAAATTGGATAATCAGTAGTATTTGGGTGGTAGCCTTCTCCCTCATGCTTGTTTGTTTGTTTGTTTAATTTTGTTGACCCGGTAAGCCCACTGGACCTAGAAGTCCCTTTTTCAGGGGCGACCGGGGGGGAGGGGGATACAGATGGTAAGCAATGAAATTGAACCAGATTAAGCCATTGGTGGTATTTTTACTGAATGAGAGAAATTTGGCCAGAACACCAGGGACATTCCCCTACTCTTTTTGATAAGTGCCATGGGATCTTTAACATCCACCTGAGCTACCATCAATCCAGGCAGATGGGACCTCAGTTTAACGTCTCATCCGAAAGACTGCACCTCAGGAGTGCAGCACCCCTCTCATGCTGCACTACAGTGTCAGTATTGGGATATTAACCCAAGTGCCAGATGTGGGAACTGAACCCACAGCCCTCTGATCTCCCGGTGAAGTGATGTATGCACATATCTGAAGACATCAATAAAAATCCTGTTTATGGAGGCTATATTCCTGCCCCAGCTGAGCAATAGAGATAACTACATTGTCCTGTATAAACTGAAACAAGTAACTTAATCCCAGCCTCTACTACAGTAAAAACAATTTTGGAGAGTTGCCAGGGGAAACTGCCTATCAAATGCTAAGGCCCAGAAGAGAAAACACTTTATGTGTATATATTGCGATTTAATTTTAAAATCTCCAAATTTGGAGAGTACGCTAGATATAGGAGTTAGCCGAGACCTGCGCTGCTTCCTTCAGGAGGTTGGCAACCAATGTTCTTGAAAGGGGTTCTAAGTTTTTTTGTATAAGTTCATTTAACTTCCAGTATGATTAGTATGAGGAATTTAACCAATGAAGAACAATTGTCAGTTCTGCCACCAGAACATGGTCCCTTAAATTGGGAAAAGCCAACCCCAGAGACTTTTTTGAGGTGCATTTTATATGGAATTTTAGTTTATTCCCAGACCAAATAAATAAAAAAAAATGTATTCCTGTTTGTAAGCACGTCCAAGGATGCCGCCATGAGTAGAGTGTGAAAATAACATAACAGTTAAGTCTATTTATCTTAAACACCTCAATTCATTTCAATAGAAGGAGGTTACCATATTCTAGAGTGAGGTAGATGTTAAACCATTCCTACTGCTGGCAGAGGGGGCAGTTAAAACCCAACTGGAGAGGAAGATATCCCCTTTTCCAGCAAGGAGGAAATTAACCCCATTCCTGCTGCTAGATGAGGAGTTTCCCCCATCTTCTCTGCTAGTTCAGGAAGTTACCCCTATTCCTATGGTTGTGGAAGAAATTCCCTGCAATCCTCCTGAGGAAGGAGGTTTACTACCCATTCCTATTGCTGGGAGAGGAGGGTATATCTGTTCCTCCTGCAGGGAGAGGAGGTTACCTAAATTCTTGCTGCTGGAAGAGGAGGTTACCTCCATTCCTACCACCGGAAGAAGATGTTACCTCCATTCCTTCTGCTGCTAAGAGAGGAGGTTACCTCCATTCCTGCTGCTAAGAGAGGAGGTTACCTCCGTTCTTCCTGCTGGTAGAGGAGGTTGCTTCCATTCCTGCTGCTGGAAGAGGAGGTTACCTCCATTCTTACTGCTGGGAGAAGAGGTTACCTCCATTCCTGCTACTGGGAGAAGAGGTTACCTCCATTCCTGCTGCTGGGAGAGGATGTTACCTCCATTCTTGCTGAGAGAGGAGGTTACCTTCATTCCTGCCACCAAGAGCTGATTACCTCCAACTCTACTACTGGGAGAAGAGGTTACCTCCATTCCTGCTGCTGGGAGAAGAGGTTACCTCCATTCCTGCTGTTGGTAGAAGAAGTTACCTTTATTTCTGCTGGGAAAGGAGGTTACCCCCATTCCTGCTGCTGGGAGAAGTGGTTACCTCCATTCCTGCTGTTAGGAGAAGAGGTTACCTCCATCCCTGCTGCTTAGAGAAGAGGTTACCTCCATTCATACAGCTGGGAGGAGAGGTTACTTCCATTCCTGCTTGGAGAAGAGATTACCTCCATTCATGCTGGGAGAGGTGGTTACCCCCATTTCTGTCACTAAGAAAGGTGGTTACTTCCAATTCTACTACTGGGAGAAGAGGTTATCTCCATTCCTGCTGCAGGGAGAGGATATTATCTCTATTCCTGCTGTTGGAAGAGAAGGTTACCTCTATTCCTGCTCTTGAGAGAGAAGGTTATCTCTATTTCTGCTGCTGGGAGAAGAAGTTACCTCCATTCCTGCTGTTAGGAGAAGAGGTGACATCCATTCCTGCTGCTGGGAGAAGTGGTTACCTCCATTCCTGCTGTTAGGAGAAGAGGTTACCTCCATTCCTGCTCCTGGGAGAAGAGGCTACCTCCATTCCTGCTGCTGGGAGGAGAGGTTACTTCCATTCCTGCTTGGAGAAGAGGTTACCTCCATTCATGCTGGGAGAGGTGGTTACCTCCATTTCTGTCACTAAGAAAGGTGGTTACTTCCAATTCTACTACTGGGAGAAGAGGTTACATCCATTCCTGCTGCTGGTAGAGGATATTACCTCCATCCCTACTGCTGAGAAGGAAGGTTACCTCCATTCTTGATGATGACAGAGGAGGTTACCTCTATTTATGCTGCAGGGAGAGGATATTATCTCTATTCCTGCTGTTGGAAGAGAAGGTTACCTCTATTCCTGGTGTTGAGAGAGAAGGTTATCTCCATTTCTGCTGCTGGGAGAAGAGGTTACCTCCATTCCTGCTGGGAGAGGAGGCTACCTTCATTCCTGCTGAAAGAAGAAGAGGTTACCTACATCCCAGCTGCTGTGAGAAGAGATAGCTACCCATTCCTGCTGCTGGGAGTGGAGTTTATCTCCATTTCTGCCGCTAAAAGAGGAGGTTACCTCCATTGCTGCTACTGGGAGAGAAGGCTACCTCAATTCTTATACATACTGTACGTACGTAAGTACACACATACATACAAAATTGCTGGCAGATTAAGCCCAATGGTCTATCTGCCAGAGATGCAGCTCCTCATTAGATTTCAGCTGCTGTTCCTCCCTCCTTTTTTGTGCTCCCTACCCCCTGGCGCACCCCCAGCCCCTTGATGATTGCCTCCCTTCCAACCCGATGTTGTCCATGTACCTGTCCCACTACACCTTGAATTTCTTGACTGTTTTCTTTGCCACAAGCACCCTTGGTAATACATTCCTAGGTGCCACTACCCTTTCTGTGAAGTAGTGTCTCCTCACCTCCCCCCTGTACCTCCCCCTACCAGTTTAAGGTTATGTCTCCTCATGTTTCCCTCCTCTTTCAGCATAAAGAGATCTTTCTTGTTTACCCTGTTGATCCCCTTCACATATTTGAAGACCTCTATAATGTTCCCCCTGCCCCTTCTGACCTCCAGGGAGTACATGTTCAGCTCCTTAAGCTGTTCTTCATAAGGCATTCCACCTAGGCCTTGGATCATCTGCCTGGCTTGTCTCTGAACTCTCTCCAAAAGTGCAACATTCTTCTTTAGGTAAGGGCACCAAAATTGTACACAGTGCTCCAAGTGAGGCTTCACTAGGGAGTGATACAGGGGCCAAATGACCTCCCGTCTCCTCGAGGTTATCCCCCTAGAAATACAGTACACCCCAGCATTTTATTTGCCTTAGCAACCACTCTCCGGACTATTCCAAATTGTTCATTCTTGTATCTATGACCTCACCTAGGACTTTTTCCTCCTTAGATAGAAACAGCTGTCCCCTCCCCAAATGATAATTGAATCCAGGGTTCCTGAATCCTAGATGTAGGATGCTGCACTTCCTAGCCTTAAACCCCTGCTACCAAGTGTGTGCCCACCTTTCCAACCTTGCCAAATCATCCTGCAGTGTCTTCCTTCCCTCTTCACTGTCTACCACAGCTCCCAGCTTGTAATCATCTGTGAAAAGGCTCATTGGGCACCTAACTCCCTCTCTGCTGTCTGCAAATGAGAGCATTGAACAGGACAGGGCCCAGCACGAATCCCTGAGGAACCCCACTGATGACCCTCCTGGGAGCTGAAGCCTCTTACTATACCACCACTTTCTGTTGCTGGTTGCTGAGCCAGTTTGCTATCTATCTGAATTTTTCTCCCACCCCTAGGTTCTGTTGTTTCCATATCAGCCTCCCATGTGGGACCAAATCGAAAGCATTGCTGAAGTCCAAATACAGGACATTAACTGGCCTTCCACTGTCCAGAGATTTTGTCACCCAGTCGAAGAATTCAACCAGATTTGTCTGACACGATCTCCCCTGGATGAACCCATGCTGGCTTTCATCTTGAAAGCCGTAGACCTCCAGGCACTCCACCACATGTAAAGTAGCTTGTAGTCACATTAGTCAGTTCCATCAAGCTACATCGACAAGATTGTTGTCGACATCCCGTACAGCGACAGGAACAATACCGACTGTCAGCATTTTTGCCGTCAGGAACAAAGTGTTTTTTCCGGGGGGGCTTTGCCCCACACTACACACCCATGTGGGGGCTATACCCTGACACCCCTTATCTTTAAATAACCAACTCTGGGTTGGAATTGTTTCAGGGTGGGGGCAAAACACCGGAAGACACAGTGCAGGGGTACAGTAGGACCATCACAGCAACCTGGCGATATTTGTTCCTGTGATGGTCCTCGCTGTAAAATGTTGTTGTGCTGATGGCATACCCATCAGTCAGGGTGCCCCTGAACCCAGAATGGGCTCACATACAAAAACAAGTAATCTAATGCACACAGCAGAGCTGCTTGGAAACTATATACAAAAAATTAAAGTTGCAGTGAACCTGGAACTACCATCATTTTGCTGCTGCCAAGGTGCTGGTTCACTGAAGTTTTAATTTATATATAACGTATACAAGCAGAGTGTTTGTTTTTGCCCATCCCCCCATTGCTGCTTCCGACAAAGGAGAGGGTAAGTACTTAACTCCTGTTCCTACTGCAAAATGAAAGTTTAAAGCTAGGTTTGGCGAACAGGTTTGTGCTATGGTGCACAGACATGATTACAAGTCTGTGGTATCTTTGTTATCGGTTCCAAATCGGTCCTCACATGTTTTCAGGTATGTGACCTTGTATTTTATCGGAAGGGGGGGGATTTTGACTTGATTCTAGTTAGGAGAGAATTTGTATGGATTTTTACTTTGCGTGCTAGAAAAAGAGTAACCCTAAATGGTCGAACAGAAAGGTCCCCATTACTGGTCTGAATCATTTCCTTTTGCAACTGACACATTTGCTGTTTATTATGTTGTTGTTTTCTTGTAGACCCCAGGATTTTTTTCCAAAATATAGCCTAATGATGTCAGCACATCCCTGAGATTCCAAGCAGGACAAGCTGTTGTGAAAAGTGAAAAATGAAAAAAGAAAGAAACGAAGCTGTTACGAAAATGGATTTTTTTTTTTTAATAACATGGGTAAAATCATTCTAGCCCTCTGACTGGCTAAAAGCCATGTACAAAAGTGTAATTATCTGGCTGTAACTACTCTCCTGAACTTGTTTAGCTTGGTGAACCAGAGTGCACTACAATATCAATATGCCTAAACTGTTTTTGTCTTCTACTCCTATCTTATATACTGTAGAACACAATATTTTCTTATAAAAAAATCATAAAGCAAACTTTTTAAAAGCCTGTTTAAGTAGAACTCATTATAAGCGCTATAAGACTCTTCAGTGATGTGTAATTATGATCAGTAATCGCACTTTCTTCTTTCATGTTTAAAGGTAGTCGGCACAAGTGCCTCAGGCCTGACAACGTACTTGAGGTGTGCGATAATTGACCCATAATAATGCATGCTGGTGCATCTTATTGTATACATAGTGTGCTGCTTTTTATCAATGTAAAATGTGCTGCTGTGTAACCCAGTTCTATACCGTGTTGTGATTTGCTTTACGCAGTACAAAGAGCTGGGGCTTGATTCTTGAAAAGGGCTAGGATCTGCGCAAGCTGCGGCACACAGCAGTTTGCGCCTAAGTCCTGTGCGCCAGGAACCCTACACTAGATTCTGGTATAGGAGGGGTCTTGGTGCCTAGGTCTCCACTCTTGCAGCACACCCTCCCATGTGGCAAACACCTGGCGCACAGGAAGGGTCTGCTGCAGATCCCTTGCAACAAATTCAAGGGGTTCCCCCATCCCCGAACCCCACCTACATTCAGCATAACCCCTTCTCTGGTAGTTTAGTGGCCCCCTCCCCAAAACCCATGCGGCCCATATTAATTAATATATATCCCACCCCACTCTTGGTGATGCAGTGTCCCCCAATCCCAATGCTGCCTTACTATTAATATATAGAAATGGCACCCCCCCGATCCATGCCTCCATATTAATGAAGTAATAAAATTGCCCCTCCTGATTTTGGATGCCTGTCATGTCATTGTACTTAACATAATGCCCCCCTTCCTGGTCCCCAATGTCGTCATTGCCAGAATATTGCAAACAACCCCCTTTCCTGGTGATCAAGTGGCCCCCCAACCCTGCAAGTAGTGCCCACCACCCAGTCTCCCCATCCCATAACATAGCCGGCACCAGCACAACCCTCTTCTCACCTCCACGGACGGTGCCGACTGATCGATCAATGAGTGTTACACAGTACAGCACTCAGTGACCAAGCACTCTGCCCTCCCCGGGACAGGAGAGCAGTCCAGCAGACGCTTGATCCTTTCCCTCCCCTACTAGCCCCAGCGACCTGAGACTGTTGCCGATCCCAGGTTGCTGGCTTGGTGGGTGGTAGCCCTGCCTCTGTGCCAGTGGGCTAGCTTACTTTATCAAGCTTGCAATAAATTTACTGTTTTTTTTTTTTTTTGTTTTTTATTTTAGTCTTTGGTAACCGGGTTTTACTTGCAATAACAATGTGTATCATATTTTTTGCATAAAAATTAGAAAGACATTTTTCTCACCCTGTTATAAGTGCAATAAGACACTTCAGGGATGTGTAATTATGGGAGAATACTTGCACTTTGCTCCCAGGTGTTTACAGGCACTCGGTGCAAAGGCCTCTTGCCTAACAACACCCTCGAGCCATGCAATTGTTCCCCATTAATTACACACCCTGGCATGTCTTAATGCCACTTAATTGCTACTTTAAATAATTATATATATATTTGCACATGTTTTTAACAAGCTGATTGGCAAATTATACTTTTGTTTTATATTGTAATGAGCTTTGATATGCAGTTCATTGATATATTCAAATTATTTGCATCATTATTTAGTATATATAACTGCATGTTCTATGCATTGTTTTATGTTGTTTTTCATTTGCACATGAGGCACACCTTTTCGGGCACATTGTATAATTATTAGCCCTTGATCTGGTTGTTCATGGTATGTCTGCACCTTTAAGGCTTCTGTTTAGCTCTAGACAGCCACCCGAGGCTATCACACTTAAAGCTTCAGATCTGAAGGGAGGCACGTTGGGTGTCTTGGGGTTGCTGCCTGCACAGCACTGTTTTGCACCAGTAGCTATCAATAAAAGTAAATATTGTAATCCAGATTTTGTGCGCTGTTGCCTTCATATGGGCGATAAGTGTTGGGTTTTCTGTTTGCAAAAGAGGAAGTTAACCCTCATTCCTGCTGCCCAAGAAGGAGGTTACCTCCTGCACCTGGGGAGGACAACTCCCTCCCATTTCTTCTGCTAGTTGAGGAGGGTACCACCAATTTCTACTGTTGGGAGGACGTAACCCCCCATTAATTCCTGCTTCTGGGACAGAAGGTTATTTCCCTTTCTTACTGCTGGGAGAAGAAGTAACCTCCTATTCCTGTTGCTTAGAGATGAGGTTACCCCCATTCCTTCTTCTGGGAGAGGAGGCTACCTACATTCTTCTTTTGGGAGTGAACCTGGGTGGTCACATCAGGAGGCAGGTCAGGCTATGGTAGCTACCATGTAGCAATGTGCCTCAGCTGGGGGATAGGTTGGTGGCAAGTTATGTCGCTGCAGAAACCCCTCATCAGGGCCAGGGAGCTTGCTCCCACTGCAGAAGACGTGCTGTGTGTGCACAAAGCTGATAGGAGGTTGCTAACATCAGGCACGAGGATGGACCAAAGAAAGGGAGAAAAACCATTGGCCATCTGAATGACAGCCTGGGCTTCTGGCTTTCCTGGGGCGTAAATTCTGCTGACACAGGATCCTAGTCCACATTGTGTCAGCCTCGGGGAGAACAGCCCACCCCCTGGAGTGCCTGCCATGGAGGGCAGAGATGTGGACATAGTTGGTGGACTACCATGGCTTGGGAGGCCAGGAGATACAGGCCAGGACAAGGTACACCCCTGGGACTGGGGTACCTCCATGACTGACAGATGTGGCTGGGGTCGAAAAATATCTATGAAAAAGAAACTTCGAAGTGTATTATTGCTCAAAAAAAATGATATGAATATTTTAGTTTTGCTACTAAAAAACTGCTGCTAATGTTGTTTGTCTTGGCTACCTGTCAATTCGTCCCACTCAATGAGCTGTGCAACAGCTCGCACCATACTATCAGCTCCAGCATCAATCAGCACCTTTTACAAACCATTCCTGGACAATTGTGCAGGGAGCCAACTGACACCAGAGCTAATAATCCAGTGCAAGTTGTTGTGGAGTGGATTGCCCGGGATCACTTGACGTATCCCCATTGTCTTTTTTGTGGTTTGTGCTGCAATTCTTTTAAAAACGCCCATATTAAGAGATAATCTGTCAAGATCATTGCAAGTCATGCAGTATCAGCATTGCCCCATGACTGATTACGTGGTAGAAGAAATGGATTTATAGAGTTAATTGGAGGGGTTCTTTTAGAACAACAGCACACACTTTTCATATTTGGCTCTGTCATTTGTTTTGGCTTCCAAGGGTGGCCACAATCGTCTTTGACAGAATGAATTATAGTAATGCTGTGTAATTTGGACACTTCACCTTTGCCAAGCTTGCAAACTATGGGGAAACCCCCTTCTAGGAAAAGACTCGTTTTATGAAGATTTTCCATCAGTCAAAATTTTAGAAATATTGCCAGACGAAAACCCCACAGTACAAAATTTCATTCAGTTCAATTTTATTTTCTGAAACATCTTTTGTACTCTGTGTTACAAAATAGTTTACAAAGTGCAAGAAGCAATTAAAAAGCAAACCGTGAATATTCAAGATATTGCAAATGTATGCAACCCTTAACTTCTATCATAAAATACATAGATAGTAAGTACAATCTGCACATAAATCCTAAGCAGTTGTAAACAATGGAGAAAGATTATTAGTACGGACGTGAAATGGGTAAGGGAGTCACTAGACCAAATTTATATTCATTTTTATTTATTTTGTAGTTTCTTTACTGATAGCCCAAGTGAGGTACAACATTTTTTTCCAGTGGGGTCCTGCATTTACCTATTTTTGTAACAGCTAAGAGGTGCTGTACCACTAAGAGGTTAAGAGGTTAGCTTAGGGTCACATAGTGAGTAAGCAGCTCTGGTGGGAATTGAACCTGTGCTTCCTGCTTCCCAAGTCTATGCTCTATCCACAACACCACAACGCATCGTTCCAGGGGGGCATTTTAGGGGGCAGATCCTTCCAGTTGGAGCAGCACAGGAGAAGGCCTTGGCCACCAGCCAGTACCAGACTGGCAACAGGAACGGATGAAGGGTGACTACTAGTATAGCAAAATGATTGCTTGGACACATACAGGGAAAATGTGATCTGGGGTATTTTTCTTTTTGTTTTACTCTGAAATCTCATGTAATATGTATGTGGAATTTGCAAGACAATGAAACTGCACAGAACCAATGCACGTGTTGTTTGGAATAGCGTGATCCTGTTGTCTATAAAAGCAGAACTTACACAGTACAAGTACATGACGTGATCCTAACCCATCGCTCAGCAAGGTTTTGTGCAACTATGCCTGAGGAAATTTGACCAAGTGTGCATAACTCTGCTGGCATTAGAGAAGCAAGGACATAGACAGGATGGAGGCTCTCCAGAGGAGGGCAACTAAAATGGTGCAGGGTCTGCACCGGAAGACATATGAAGAGAGACTTAAGGAGCTGAATATGTATACCCTCGAGGAAAGGAGGGAGAGGGGGACATGATAGAAACTTTCAAATACCTCAAGGGAATCAACAAAGTCCAAGTGGGTAGCATCTTTCAAAAAAGAGGTGTGCAAGAACAAGGGGCACAATTTGAAGATAGAAGGGGCGGCTCAGAGGTAATTTAAGGAAGTATTTTTTCACAGAGGGGTTGTGGATGCATGGAACTGCCTTCCGAGGAGGTTGTGGAGTCAAAAACAGTGGTGGAATTCAAGCATGCATGGACAGTCATAAGGCAATTTAGGGGTGGAGGTAGGAAGAAGTAGGCTGCTGGTTAACTAGGATCTGCAGCTTATCCAATAGGTAGGGAAATGGGAAGACTGGGTGGGCCAAGTGGTCCTTATCTGCCGTCAAAATCTATGTTTCTATGTTTCTATGTTATGTTTGCACAGTTTGACTCCAGAAGTGAAACAGTATTGGTCAGGTTTTAAAAGGCTTCAGTATTCCCTGCCATTTACCAATTTTAAGGTGATAGGAAACCATTTTAAAGACATTGGTCTGAAAGGGCCTATAGGCACACTGGCAGCTATGTAATGTCCAGTGCCAGTGACCGGGGTTTAGGAGTATGCTTGAGTCAATAGCTGGCAGGGACAGGAGGATTGAGTATCCCAGACAATGCTGTACTCTTCAGGGGTGGGGAGGGGGCCTTTACCTCCCAATGCAATACTGCCATGCAGGTGGCCACAGGTGGCAGAGTGGCTGGGAGACAAGGCACATTTCTTGGGATAAGGAGCAGAAATGGATGCTATATCATTCATGGCATCCTCCATACGCATGCTTGTGGAAAGGCAAATTAGAAAACCAGAGCGGTGACACTGAGGCATATGAAACTGTGCCAGATTCACATGACCATTGCCCAGCCATTGTGCTGGTCTGTCTCCCAGAGGCACCATAGAAGCTTACTCGGTAAGGCTGGAATGTCCGCCGTGGCAGTATGAAAAGACAGGGCACTGTACCCAGAGAGAAAATCTAGTGGAGTTGGTACCAGAGCTATGAAGCAAGGGAGACCAGCAAGAGACAAGTGTCAGGAGGGGACTCTGTGGCATGATAAATAGTCGAGCAGCAAAAGAAAAAATATTTGTTAAAAAAAGAGATGGAACACAATTCTGAAGACATTCACTCAGGCTATTTGGTTGCTGCAGCAAATTTAGAAACATATTTTGGGACAGAGACCGTTTCTTCTTACGCTAGTTCTTCTGCATGTTATCTTCAAATTGTCCAAGAAGTCTGTATAAAAAGTAGGATTTTTTTTCTATTATTTGTTTAGCCATTTTTGCCCACCCCACCTCCTTGGCATGAGCGCATGCATGTGGAGGCACGCACGCATCACGCACTGCGAGATGCCCCACCCTACCAGTCACCCACTGCCCACCTGCGCTGCCACTGGACCTCCACCCAGAGGTGGCAGGACTATTGGAGACAACCCCCCCCCCTCCCTGGAAGAGGAAAGCCACCATTAAGCAGCTTCATCCTGCTCCCACCCTCCCCCTCCCATGCCAGCTCCCTGACAACCCAAGTTCATTCCTGAACTCGGGTCTCTGGCATGGCACAAGGTAAGGCGTCCTGTGCCTCAGCCCTCTGCGCCACTGGGCCGGCCAAAAGTAGGATTTTCTGTGGCTCTTCACAGGCCACATGTTATGACATCACAATGCATACTGTAGCTAGACTGTGATGCCACAGACAGAACAGCTATGAGGTCACCTTGGGATAACCACATATTTCTGAGATAAGCAATTGAGGAAGAACCTGTTAATCTGAAATATTTACAAGCCTATTTACAGTATAAGGCTATAAACCTTCACAATATATCAGTTAATGCCATTCCACTGCATTTTATTTTTCTTTAGTTAAACATTGTTAACTGGGAGACACACACTGGGGTGAGACTCATTTCCAGGAACGAGACGGGGAGAGAAGGGAAGGGCTACAGAAAAAGTAAAATTCACAAAACCTCAGTGTGTGGTTATTTAAACAATCATAGCAGGTGCAGTAGCTGTATAGCAGTTAGGTATGTAGACAGCAGTATGGTTCTATGCAAATGACAAGTGGCATGCAAGAAGACCACAACGTACACAAGTGCCTGAGGTGGGGAGGGAGGGAGGCAGTGCTGAACAGGGTACAGGAATTGACTGAATGGCCTAAGGAAAATATAGGTGGATCCAAGAAGGTGGAGGGTCTGGAGAGATGGGAAGAAAAGTTAAGGGGGAGTTAATAATCGACGGGGCAGGGAGGTGCCTTTGAATGAATCTAAAGGCTGGAAGTGAAGGGGAGAGGCGGAAAGGAGAGGGGGAGCAGGGTCCGTAGAGTGGGAACAGTAAGAGACGGCAGAAGGCCCAGTAGAGGAGTGAAGGTGGGAAAAGCTGGTAAGCTGTACCATTCTGTTTTTTCCTCGAGTCCCACAACCTGCACTTGCACGCTGTTTGACCCTGAGCAAGTCACTTAACCTCTTAAGTGATCCTGGGTTGCCTCTGAAAACAGGCACTTGTGCTTCTTGGGCTTTAGCCAGTCATCAAAGAATAAAAACAATTCAGGGATCCTGATGTTGTTACAGTATTCAGACTTCTAATCACCTTTCTTGAGAAATCCTACAACCTTCCTTGACAGACCCTACAGTTTGCTTATTTGTTTGTTTGTGTTTTACAAAAGTTTCACCAGCATACTGAGCTGGTAACAACCCATTTCCAGATGCATCCTGGGGAGAGGGAGTAGACAATAGCACAGGTGCAGAATACATAAACTACCAAATACAGACTACACAATACAGTAAGGTGCAAAAGCAATTAGAATACGATACAGTTAGGCAGGTGCAATAATACATAAAAATAGGTCAAGCTAAGGGCAAGGAACAAGTTAAAACAGTCACTGGCAAATTCGGATGTGAATTCAGGAGCAGATCAACACCACACAGACCAGGGACTTAAGGTGGTCAAGGAGATACTGATCCATGCCGGAGGCGGGGAGCCCACCCATCAAATAGGGAGATGGAAGGAGGCACAATGACATGGGTCAGGTACAGTTGCAGGACAGGCTAGTAAAGCAACCAAGAAGGGATCTGATGGAGGAGAAGATAAAGACAGAGCAGCTAGTCGGGGGAAGAGAGGACCTTGGGGAAACAATACAAGATAGCATCTTGGCTCTCAGTAGTTTTCCAGAAAAGGAAGGGGAGATAATGGAATCCAGTGTTCTGAAGAGTGTAAGAAGAAGGGAAGGGTGGGGTAGAGGCAGTGCTTAATTTGTGCCGGTGCTAGCTGGGGCTCAGCTCCGGCACCTCTTCTAAATTCTCCGACTCACACTGCCCTTTAAATGTTTGTCTACTCACTCAATGTATTTTGCTACCACGGTGCCGGCGCTGCTGCGCAGTGCAGATCATCACACTCACAGCTGGTTACACCTCCTTGTGCTCGTCCTCACTACTTGCCCGGGGGGGGGTGAGTTCAGGGCCGGGCGCAGCACACGCGAAGCAACCGCTTCCATCTGCATGCGTGCACGAGTCCACTGCTCGTGCATGCTTCATTCAGACATGCATCACCTGATCAACTGTTCTGTGGTCAGGTGGTGCATCTGTCTCTTGTGTACAGCATAACTTAATGTAGTGGGAGGAGTCAGAGTGACTAGTACAGTTGCCGGGTCATTGGTTGAGTGTTGCAGCAGGGCCAAGCTTTGGCTACGTTTTACAGTTATACGCTCCGGCTCCTCACATCTCTGCACAAAAAAATGTTCTTGGGTGAACTGAAGTTACTTGTGAGATTGGGGAGTAGTTAGGGTTGCTGCTAAAGGAAAGGAAAATGGAGCATCATGGGTGGGCAGGCTGGGAGCAGGTGAGCCGACCGAGGGTTGAGGAAACTGCAACCGTGTGGTGGTGGGAGTAGCTGGGCTTCTGGCTGGAGCCTGAGGGAGGAGAGGAGGTTCAAGGAACTTGGAATGGAAGCTAGGCTGAGGCAGCAAAATTTGATTCGGGGTGCTAATGGAGTAGTGAAGAAGGCAGCTTAGTAAGCTGAAGCAATTTAGGAAGAACAATCAGAAGGGCAGGCAGCATTAAGGCAACTTAAGGGATTCAAGGAGAAGTGCACAGTGCAGGGCAGAACAGAAGAAGAAGCCTCTGCTTCAGGCAAAAGACTTGAGACTTACTACCTAATAAACAGAAACAAGTAGTAAACCACAAGAAAAAAAAAATATTAAAACCCCTTGGCTGGCTCTTCAAAAAAAAAAAAAAAAACAGTAAAGTGAAGTAGCAGACAGACTGCATTAAAGCTGATAGGTTTTGGAGCCTGAGCCAGCTCAAGACAAGCTGAGAGGCGCTAATTATCTTAGTTAGTTGTGTGTATTTATTGAACTTGGTAAATTCAGCCAGCAGTCTGTCTGGATTTGACTATTATTTTTACTTAAAGGTTTTCCTAGTTCTCCACAAGCTGAAGTAAAAATAACTCCCTTCCTGACTCCTTGGGAAAAACATTTTTTGTCACCTGGACGGAGTCAGGATATTAGAGACTCTCGCTCACCTTATTAAGCAACAATTTCAAGCAAGCCAGAGACTAGAGGCAGAGCAAAATTTAAGGCAGAGGAGCACGTGTGCGGACTGCGAGCTTGGTTTAATTCTCACAAGTTCCACTTACATATAGCACATTACTGTGCGTGGCAGTAACTGTCTTTGTCTCTTTCAAGGGTCTGGGGCTTGAATAAAGAAAAGGCTAATACAGGCAGAGGAGCACGTGTGCGGACTGCAAGCTTGGTTTAATTCTCACAAGTTCCACTTACATATAGCACATTACTGTGCGTGACAGTAACTGTCTTTGTCTCTTTCAAGGGGCTGGGGCTTGAATAAAGAAAAGGCTAATACAGGCAGAGGAGCATCGCAAAGCGGATCAAGTAGCTTGGTTTAATTCTCACAAGTTCCACTTCTCATATAAGCACATTACTGTGCGTGACAGTAACTGTCTTTGTCTCTTTCAAGGGGCTGGGGCTTGAATAAAAAAGGCTAATACAGGCAGAGGAGCACGTGCTGGGACTGCGACTTAGTTTAATTCTCACAAGTTCCACTTACATACAGCACATTACTGTGCGTGACAGTAACTGTCTTTGTCTCTTTCAAGGGGCTGGGGCTTGAATAAAAAAGCTAATACAGGCAGAGGAGCACGTGTGCGGACTGCGAGCTTGGTTTAATTCTCACAAGTTCTACTTACATATAGCACATTACTGTGCGTGGCAGTAACTGTCTTGTCTCTTTCAAGGGCTGGGGCTTGAATAAAAAAAGGCTAATACAGGCAGAGGAGCACGTGTGAGGACTGCGAGCTTGGTTTAATTCTCACAAGTTCCACTTACATACAGCACATTACTGTGCGTGACAGTAACTGTCTTTGTCTCTTTCAAGGGGCTGGGGCTTGAATAAAAAAAAAGGCTAATACAGGCAGAGGAGCACGTGTGCGGACTGCGAGCTTGGTTTAATTCTCACAAGTTCTACTTACATATAGCACATTACTGTGCGTGGCAGTAACTGTCTTTGTCTCTTTCAAGGGGCTGGGGCTTGAATAAAAAAAAGCTAAGTGAGATAGGCAGAGGAGCAGGTTAGATCTCTATTCATTTTGGAGACGGGCAGACAGCTGACACATAAATCCAAAAAAATGTCTCATGGTCAAAAGAAAATATGGTCGTATTTTTTTAAGCCAGGAGGTAGTATGAATGAGGGTGAGCCAGTGACTAAGAGGAAGAAAAAGGAGAGTGATAAAAACGACCGAAATGAATCTGAAGCTGTATCAGGTGCCACTGTTACATGTGTCAGCAGTGCTACAAAAGAACAGCAAGTTCATGATTCTGACGGGAATAGTGTTGTCGAAAACAGCTGTGCCAATAGTGACTCTGAATCACAGAGCTCTGGTACTGAAGATGAATTACCTGAACAAGTTGTGGCTCACAGCAAACATTTACTTCCTGCCGGATGGACGTGTGAACAAAAACATTTTTTCAGAGCAAATACCGTGGTTAGTCATCAACTGATCAAACTCGGTTGCAGTGTGTCAGCAAGTCAGTAACTTGGGTCCTGAAAAATCTGCTGGAATGAAGCTGGCTAAAGAATGGATCAAAACCTATGTTACTTCATACGGTACCAATAAAGCAAAGCAACAGAAATCACTACGGAAAAAGATAGGAGAACATGCACAAACTAAGTCACATGTCGCGGCTTCTCGCATTCTTGAGCAGTCAAAAAAAGACACATTGCTGCAATTAGCTGCAAATGCACAGTCTGCCCAAATTGCAACTACGGCCAGAATCTTCAGAACTGCTTATAAAGAAGCGAAGCGTAACCGCCCGTCATATATGGTTTTGAAGTAGAAATAGACTGTCAGCAGTTGAATGGACTAGACATGGGAGGATTTTGCATTCCAATGTGGCATGTTCTAACATTCAACATCACATTTCGTCTGAGATGAAAGAAAAGTTGTTTGCCCAAATCACAGCGATTGCTCCTAAAGTGAGTCTTTTACTTGATGTACTGCTTTAAACAAGAAGGCGCTTTAATTGTGTACATGCGACTGATGTTACCTGGCATGGAGTCTCCTGCTAATTTGTTTTTGACCTTGTGGAGCTGCAGGATCTGACTGCGAGGGAATAGTGAACAGTTTATTGTCTGTGCTGGAAAAAATTAACATAAATGAAAACTTTCTTGCCAAGTGCCTGGTAGCAGTTGCTTGATGGAGCTTCAGTGATGTTTGGATGCAATACAGGTGTTGTGAAGCGGTTGCAAGACATGTTTCCAAATATCATAGCATGGCACTGCTCTGCTCATTGCCTAGAGCTTGCAGTCAATGATGTCATGAAAGATGTTGGAGCTACTAATCACTTTAAAAGTTTGTTAGACAAGCTATATTCTCTTTATAGCACATCTGGGAAAAATAGGTTAGAGCTGAAGGAATGCGCTGAAGCACTTGACATTCAGCTTTGCAAGATAGGTAGAGTGTTAGACACCCGTGGGTTCGTCGAGCTTTAGAACAGTAGAGGCTGTTAGGAATGCTTACCCTGCTCTCTATAACACTTCACATCTGCGGCTAATGACATTTTCTCGTGACAGCACAACACGTAAAACCTACTCTGGTCTAAGCAAACAGTTGTCGCTCTATTCAGTTTGTCAGCAACCTTGGAATTATGTATGATGCCCTACAGGAGTTGTCAGAGTTATCTCTTGAATTGCAACATCGCGATTGTACAATTGTTGATGCACACCAGCTATCTCGTCAAAATAGCGGTATTGACACAATGGTAGAAAAACAAGGCAGATTTTTGTCACAGTGTGAGAAAGCCATAGAAGAAAGGATGTTTCAGGGTGTCCTATTGCATAAAGGAAATGTTTCTGACAAGAAGATTCACCCAGGACAATTTTTCCGCAGCTTAGCAGACAATTTACGAAAATGTATGCTGTCTACAGGAGGCACCACTGGTGACAAGACTGGATATGAGAATCTGATCACCGAAATGAAAGTGCTATATAAGCAGTACTGGCCCGATGAGCTACCTACACTGTATGGAGAAAGTGAGATTGAATCTCTTTGCAGAAGATTTGCTATTGGTACTACTCGTGAAACCATTCGGGCATACAGTGTGTACAAGGAGTTAGGTGGTAAAGAAATTCAGGAGCAGTATAAGTACCTCTTGACAGCCATGAGCACTATTGCTATCTCCAGTGCCGAGTGTGAGCGAGGCTTCTCCCAAATGAACCTCATATGCACATCAGCACGGGCATCAATGCTTCTTGAAACTATTTCATCATTACTATTCCTCAATCTAGTTGGCCCACCATTGAAGAAATTCAGTCCCATCCCTTATGTTCGCTCATGGCTTGCCAAAGGGCACAGATCAGCCAGTGACACACAAAGTAAGGAAAGAAAACACGAGGATAGCCAGAGAAATATGGAAATTCTATGGTCTTTTCTCGATATGTAGAGAACAAACCAAACCAAACTCAGAATTTCTTTCTGCAACCTACAAAACTGGTGTAGCAACATGGATGCTTACTTAATGGTATTTGTAGCTTAATACAGAAACTGTATTTTGGCTAGCAGCAGCTGAAACAGTGCGTTATATACTCTTTTCTTTGTGCTATACTTCCACCATGCAGTACCACACACACATCAAATTACTGTAGTATTTTGTGCAAGCATCATCATAAAGTTATGGTGGCCTAGCTACCACCACCATCCATTACATCATGATGGATACTTGCACAAAATATTATAGTAACTTTTGTTAAGGAACATTGTTACATTAGTGTCTCTTACCTGGTCAATCCAAGCTGGGGATTAGCTATTCATCAAAACTGAGTCTGTCCTGAGGAATGCCTGCAAAGGAAAACAAGAAATTTAAACAGGACACAAAGAAACAAGGGTTGGATTTAAACCACATGTAAATCATCAGATTAAAAAAAGGTTTTATACTTATCTGATAAGGCAATTAAGACATGTCAAGACCTGTAAAATAAAAGAGAGGTAACTAAATAAAATCTTCTAGAAAAATATTTTTTTTTAAAAAGACAGATGGTGCAATGCTAGACATTTTAATATCCTGTTCTGATGAGGGCCCCCATAAACTCCTGGGTTTTAGATGGTCTGTTTTGAGTATTGTGGCTTTTATTGAAGATAGAACACACTTCTGTTACAGGTTCCCTAGTACCTCCATGTTGTTGCTTAATAAGGTGGCGAGTCTCAATATCCTGACTCCATCCAGATGATAAAAAATGTTCCCCTAGGAGTCAGGGGCATCCCCTTGACTTATAGGAGAACATTTTTTTTTTCATCTGGAAAGAGTCAGGATATTGGAGACTCGCGTACTCACCTTATTAAGCAACAACATATACCACATGGCATCTAGCAGGGTACAACTTTGCCCAATGCCTGGTATTGTATGGTGTGCACGGTGGCCTGGGGTTCGATAAGTATTAGACCATGTCAATGTGATATTATAAAATGTTCTTACTTCAGCAGCTAACCTCCCATTCTAACAAATTAATTGCAGCAGGAGCATAATTAATGTTATAGGTAGGCCAGAAGCCCTTGGGTTTTGGATGCTCTGTGGTGAGTTTGGGGGCTTTTATTGAAGATAAAGCACACTTCTGTTACAGGTTCCCTAATAGGGAACCTGTAACAGAAATGTCTTTATCTTCAATCAGGATCTGTAACAGAAGTGTGTTTTATCTTCAATTAAAGCCCCAAAGCTCACCACAGTGCTTCTAAAACCCAAGATCTTCTGGAGCCTTCGTACCCACCCCTGGCCTTTGGATCACAGTACCTTGCCATAGCTTCTACATGCCCATGATCCTTTAGCTATAAAACCTTTTCATGCTTCAGTTTTAATTGGTTCTTCTATTACTTGTACCATGCTAGATGTTATGTGGTACATTTTGTTGCTTAGTAAGGTCAGCCACAGTCTCCAATACCATAACTCCGAGTATAAAGGGCAAAATGCTGTGAATTGACCCAAAGCCAAAGGCCAGGGGTCTGGAGACCAGTAGGCACCCAGAAGCTCTTGGGTTTCAGATGCTCTATGGTGAGTTCTGGCCAGGGTTATATATTGCACATAAAATACATTTCTATTCTTTGTCCCCCCAAAAAAAATTCTTCCCTTGGATTCAGTGATAGGGAACCTGGCACAGAATAGAAATGTGTTTTATCTGCAATATAACCCATCCAAACTCACCACAGAGCATCTAAAACCAAAAAGCTTCTGGGGGCTACAGACCCCAGATTCTGGCCTTTGGTTCAATTCAGACATCTTGCCCCTCTATACAAGCCACATCCTTACCAGTGGTCAGCCAGACTCTACAATGTTGACTCTACCCCCAAAACAATTCTTACCCAGATTCAGGGTGAGGAACCAGACAGAAATGTGTTTTATCTGGAATATAAATATAACCCCCAAATTCATTACAGAGCATCTAAAACCAAAGAGCTTCTGAGGGCCTACCCATTAGAACCCTAACATTAGAGCCAATTCACATCATCTTGCCATTGCATTATGTATACATGCCCAGCCATGATCCTTATCAGTGCCGTCAGCCAGGCTTCCAACCTGACTCCACCCCAAAAAAAATAATTCTTCCCGTGGATCCAGGGGCAGGGAGCCTGATATAGAAAGGTGTTTTATCTGCAATATAACCCCCAAAACTCACCACAGAGCATCTAAAAACCCATAGCTTTTGGGGGCCTGGTGGCCCCCAGACCCCCGGCTTTTGGTGTTTGGACTCAGAGCCCTGGCAACTCTTTCTTTACAAATGAAGTACTGGGTAGAGGAGGGTGCAAAGGTAGGGAGTGGGGGAGAGAGCCAAACCAGATTTTGGAGGTGAAGGAGGTCAATATAATGTCTGTTGAAAGATCCTACAACCTTTATTGACAGGCCTTGCAGCATAACTTTAATTGAGAGATCCTATAACCTTTATTGACAAACCCTACTATGAACCTCCATTGACAGACCCTTCAGTATAACCTTTATGAACAGACCCTACAGTCTAACCATTATTTATTTATTTGTTTATTATGAATTGGTAGCTGGGAAAGGTACACTGAGCCAAGGCTCATTTCTAGGTGCAACCGCAGGGGAAGGAATAGGGAGACAAATATACAAGTGAATATATGTAATTGAATAAATGAGGTTGTAAAATACAGCAAATACAAATGGTGACATGCAGATATCAAATCATACGGCATACAATATGCAAGATATCAAATAATACATACATGCTGTTGGCAGATAAGGACCGCTAGGCCTATCCAGTCTGCTCATTTAAGCTGCCTGACAAAGCATCCAGTGACCCTATCTGGTCACTGGCTTAAGCTTTTTCTTCTTATATCTATTATTCCTTTATTTCTGTCCGATGCATGCTTGAAGTCCGCCATGAATGAGCTGTCACCACCTCCTGGGAATACAGAGGATGATAAAGTACAGCAATTATAAACAGTGACAGTGAAGAGCATCAAGTTCAAATCTTGTGGCACTGGAAGAGGAGGAGGAGGAGCGGAGGAACACTGAGAGTACATGCCAGTCAAGGCCACGGCAGGAGCCGGAGGGAGCAACAAGAGGTTTGAGCTGATGCTTGAGGGACAAATGGGAGGGGGAGAGGCAGACAGTGGAAGGGAGATTGTTCCAGATACATGGAGAAAGACAGGAAAAGGCAGACTGTCCAGCAGAAGAATTGGAGTGAGGAGTGGAAAAGGTGTGGGAGTCACGAGAGTGAACAGCATAAGAAGCCAAGGGAATCGCCGCAGCTTTATTAGCTCTGGCTATAACTTGTTTTATTTATTTATTTATTTATTTACTGTTTAATCGGAATTACAATCCTTTGAGTCATAGACTCTTTTGCAAAGGCTCCATGTCATTTACAGGGGGTGGAGGGAGAACAAAGTACAAGGATGAAAGACAGAACGAGCAATTATATACAGGTTTCAGTTCAGACAATATTTATACAATGGCTCCATGGTGGTTACAGGGGGTGGAGAGACACAAGACAGTATAAAACAATAAAAAGAAGCAATTTTTATATACACTTAGATTATTTACTGGTTACAGAAATGACATGGTAGTTGAGAGGCTTATACTGCAATTGTGCTTTTCTGACTGTCCTCTCCTCTGTCTCCTCCACTTCTAGCCGACCCTGCCCTCGAGCACCCAGCAAGCGCAGGGGCTCCGAGCCGCCAGCGGGCGGGCGGCGACCGCGAGGCCGAAGGGAGAACCAGGAGGCCGGGAGACAGCCAGCAAGGTACGGGAGAGCTGAGACCAATCGGAAGGCGAGCGCTACTCAAGCCTTGCTTCCGATTGGTCCACCTTCTTCACTGACTTCTGCTCAAGCTTGCACTCCAAATTACTGCCTGGGTTTAGTGGGTTTTGACAGTAACTTCTCCAAAAAGAGCTGTTTTTACCAGAACTGTTAAATTTTTAGGTTTTATGTTGTTTCTCTGTACTTAATATGTGATACAGTCTTTTGGTGGGATTTCTGGTGGGCCAGACGCTAAGGCGCCGTCCCCCCCCCAGTCTTTTGTAGTGCAAAGTTTTTTTAGCACCTCCTTGCAGAATCGTTTGATTACTGCAATTGTGCTTTTCTGACTGTCCTCTCCTCTGTCTCCTCCACTTCTAGCCGACCCTGCCCTCGAGCACCCAGCAAGCGCGGGGGCTCCGAGGCCTGCCAGCCGAGGCGGGTGGCGACCGCGGGCGAAGGGAGAACCAGGAGGCCGGGAGACAGCCAGCAAGGTACGGGAAAGCCGTAAAATTTTTGCCCACCCACCTCTCTCGGGTGTTTCTTTTATACACACCTTCCCGCCTAAATTCTTATCTCCACCCATAGCCAATTTCTAGCCAATAATTTGGACACAATCCCCTACTGCATGCATTATTATTAACCCTTAGTTATCATGAATATGTTGATGCTTCTCCTACTGCTTCTTTCTCTCTCACCTATAATATATCTTGAGGATGATACCTTTCCAGTCCATGCCCTTTTGAATAATGCGGCTTGCCAGAGTGATCTCCCTCTCTCACTTCCAGTGGATGCCTATCATTTTCTCAACTATTCACTACTGTTGCTCCATTGTAATCCGTGGGGTAGCCCTCAAAAAGGTTCACAACCATTCATGTATCTCTTACGCCCCATGCCCATACCTTGGCTATATAGTGCCCCCTTGTACCTGTCCATCAAGCTGGTACTCTATGAAAAGTTACTAAGCCTTAACCCATCCTGGACCGTCTCTAAAGATTGGACCTCAAGCAAGAAGAGAAACCCTCTTTTGGTCCCTTACGCTATCTCTTGAAGCCCTTATTAAACTATTATTTTTCTTGCTGATCTGCATTGGCAATGTTGAAATCAATCCAGGACCTCAGAAGAATTTACCGCCCCATCAGATTTAGTGGCCTCCATTAAAGGTTTAAGCTTCCTTCACATCAACACGCAGCCTCCTAAAAAGATCTCTTTGATCCAGGCCTGGGTCGCCCACACTTTGCCAGACTTTCTGGTAATTTCTGAGACATGGCTCAAACCTGCTACACATGACAGGAAATAAATCTACCCAACTACCAGCTATTCAGATCGGACGCCTGACAGGGCGGTGGAGTGGCTGTCTATGTTAAATCAAATATTTCTGCATCTTGTCTTAGTGTAACATCAGTACCCAAAGAATTTGAATGTTTATCCTTAAAATAGCTCTCCCCAATATGACAGCTTTTCAACTGGTTGGCTGCTATAGGCCCCCTCTGCCGACCTTCAACTCCTTAATCATTTGGGAAACATAATAAAATTGGGCCCGAGGATACCATTATTTTAGGTGACCTGAACTTAAACTGGCTCTCCAATGCATCTGCTCCCTAGTATCTTTTTGTGACACATATGAATTCACTCAATTAATAAATGAACCGACAAGAATTAACTCAAAACAAAAGTAACAGCACCCTACTTGACATTATGTTGGTAAACAAACCGCACCTGTTTTCACATGCTGGAGTGTTATTCAGTGATATAAGTGATCACTGCCTTATTGCGAGGATAAGATCATCAGTCAAGCCATCCAACCCTGCAAAATTCCTCACAAGAAGAAATAAAAAAAACCTTAACATCGAAGGATATCTCCACGATCTATATCATTCTGTACGCTGGCAAGAATTCTATCATACAGCTTCTGTGAAAACAGCACTCAAGGTGCTAAATGACATTATCATAGGCGCCCTCAATATTCATGCACCTTTCACTAGCGTTAGAATAAAAAACAAATCCTGCCGCTGGTTTTCTGCTGATCTTAAATCTTTACTGCTTGCCAGAGATAAACTCTGGAAAAGGGCTAGAAAGACCAAGGATACGTTTGACTGGCTTCAGTTCAGAAAAGCCAGAAACAGCTGCACCAAAAAAGTGAGAGAGGCCAAGGCTGCCTTCTATACAGCCGAGCTTGATGCCTCCTACCTTAACCCAGCCAGATTCTGGGGCACCATCAAGGGGATTCTAGGGCAGGACTCCTATACTTCCTTGCCATCCCAAGTACACCATAATAATGCTGTTATCACTGACAAGTGTGAAATTTTAGATGCATTCAATGATCATTTCAGTACAGCTGGCCTAGCTTTTGACTCCTCCCCAGCAAATCTACTACAGTCACAACTTAAATTCCAGTCGAGTGATGGTCAGAAGACTGCCTCTTCATTTTCCTTCAAGCCCATTTTATTAAAACAAGTGGAAGACCTATTGCTATATCTAGACACCAAGAAAAGTGCTGGTGCAGACTCCTGGACCCTACTTTTTAAAATTGCTCTTCATGCCATTGCAGTTCCCCTAACCCATCTTTTTAATCTGTCCTTATCCACTGGTTCTGTTCCTACATTGTGGAAAACAGCACAAGTGTTTCCCCTCCTCAAATCAGGGGACCCCATGGATCTCAACAATTACAGACCTATATCCATCCTACCAGTACTGTCTAAAATGTTAGAAAAACTGGTAAGTATCCAACTAAGAGACTACCTCGATGCTAATAATCTCCTTAACTCTGCTCAATCTGGGTTTAGGACCAGACACAGTACCATTTCTGCATTAGCAAAAGTAACAAATGATTGGCAAACTGAGTTAGACAAAAAAAGCAACATCTGTGCTGTATTTCTTGACCTAAGTAAAGCCTTTGATACAGTGGATCATGAGCTGCTGATTTCCTCACTGCATTCCTTAGGCCTGGATCCAACCTCTCTTGGATGGTTCAGATGCTACCTCACTGATAGAATACAGCAAGTGAAAATGAAGGTGTCCTATCCTCCTCAAAACCACTTCTAAGGGGAGTACCGCAAGGATCCATCCTGGGCCCTATCCTTTTTGCTATATATATCAATAACATTGATTCCAACCTCACTGTTGCCAATGTTCATCTTTTTGCTGATGATACTGTCTTGTATGTCAGTAATCCCTCGCCATCAAGGCCTGTGAGTTATTACAATCAGAATTCTCCCTGTTGCAACATCAACTACTTGAAAAGAAACTACTTTTAAATGCCAAGAAGACAAAGGCTATGTTCTTTTCCACCAATATATACTCTTCTCTCTCAACAAACACTCTTCCCAACTATCCACCATCCTTGAGAAAATCTTGATTATGTGGTTAAATTCAAATATTTAGGGTATGGATTGATAACAAACTTGATTACACTCATCATGGTTGAGGAGCTCCTGAAAAACTCAGACAGAGGCTCGGCCTATTCTTCAGAATCAAACATTACCTAACCAAAGAGTCTAAACAGAGACTAATTCAGGCTTCATTTCTATCTCTCATCGATTATGCAGATTTCTATATGGCCATTGCACTATGTCCTATTTAAGTAAATTGGATACCTTGTACCATAGAGCTCTAAGATTCATCACAGATCTTCCTTTCAACACTCATCACTGCTTCCTCTATAATGCTGTTGGCTGGACATCCTTACATCTCAGGAGGAAAAAAATGCTGCATTATGGATTTACAAAGCTCTGTCAAACAAACTTCCACCTTATATTTCTGGTTGCTTTACTCTGGCTACACGAGATCATATGCCCTAAGAAGCAATAACCTTATCACCTTGAAGCTACCTAAAGTCTGTACCCGCATGGGAGGTCTGCAATCAGCTATTTTTAGCATCTACCTGGAATTCTCTACAGAAGACCCTAAGCTGACACCTTCATCCCTATAGCATCCTTCAAAAACTCTTCACAAATCTCTTTCCTGAGATATGCAACTGCTTCCACTAAGCCTAGTCCCTTCTTACCCTTTACCCCCTTTTTTTTCTTCTCTATCTCCGTTTATATACTTTTAAACTTAGCTACATTATACCCTGCAATCCATTGCCTATTCCTTCTTTATTCCCCATATCTACTTCCTTAAGTTTCTATCCAATTATAACACTCCTAACCACTTTCACAATCCCAACACCTCACAGTTATTTGTGTCAAACCTGTCTGATTTATTGTTTAGTTGTACAAAACCATTAGCTACCTTGCTTGTATATACGTTCTTTATTACTGTACCTATTTATTTATATAAAAATCTTTGCCTCTTCTCTGTATTTGTTTACGTATTATACTGTACTTTATTTTGATCTTGACCTATCAGGTCCATCTTGTAAATGAGCATTGCTCAATGATGTTCGCCTGAATAAATAAAGATTTTGATTGATTGATTGATTGATTGATTTTTAGAGCATTAGGAGGCATACATGTGAGCCCAAGACAGCGCTTACGTGGAGGGTGGTTCGTAGGGTCTAGGAAGTCCCTGAGTCAGTAGAGGGGGAGAGGGAGGAGTATGGGCAGGCCTTATTGGCATTCACATTTAGCGTTTTCCAAGAGGTGGGCTCGAAGGCCTGTTTTGAAGAGTGAGATGCTGTGGGCCTGGGAGAGAGTAGGGGGAAGAGTGTTGAGCCATTTGGGGGCACGGTAGCGGAAGGATCTCTGCCCTAGTGACGTTCGACATGGGGAGAACGTGAAGGATGAGGTGGTTGAGAGTCTAGTAATACGCCTGTGAGGGGCCGAGCTGACGATGGGGAGTAGACCGGCGGGTGCAAGCTGGAGGCGGATCTTTTTGCTAGGATGCAGGTTCGATATTTGAGTCTTTGATGGAAATTAAGCCAACCTGTCAGTGTGTACAGATCGCAGGTGAGGGTGAGTCTGTCACAGCCAGTAACTAGGCGGCAGGCTTTATTAAGCGCTGTGATTATGCTACTTAGGGTGGAGTTGTCAGCAGTGCCGTAGATAACAATCCCGTAATTGATAAGCGTGAGGATGGAGGAGGTGACAGCTATCTGCATGGCTTGGGCAGGCAGGCTGTTTTTGATCCTGTAGAGGGTACCAACTCTGGAGTTGATTGCTGATGAGAGGAGGAATACGTGTTTGTGGTAGGAGAGGGAGGTATGTAAGGTGACACCCAGGTATTTAAAATGAGTAACGTGTTCCAGATGGGTACCATCCAAGTTTGTAATATGGAGTGCCATCTGGCTGTGTGGGCTTTGGCGATGAGCAAAGGTCATGGACTTTGTTTTGGAATAGTTAATGATCAGGCGGTGATCAGCGAACCAGTTCTCCAGCTCCCTGAAAACCCCCTGGAGGGTGAGTTGGAGGGTGTTTGGCTGAGGGTGTTGCCAGTAGAAAACAGCATCATCAGCATAAAGTAAGAGATGACTGCTGGGAGCTTTGGGGAGTGAGTTAAGGAAGAGTGTGAAAAGCAGCGGGCCCAGAATTGACCCCTGTGGAATGCCAGAGCACACAGATTTGGGGGTGGAGATGGTGGAGTTGATTCTTACTTGCTGTGAGTGTTCCGAGAGGTAGTCCTTGAACCAGGCCGAGGCCTCAGGGGCCACATTTAGTTGTGGCAGGACTTGGAGGAGTAGATCATGATTGACTGTGTCAAATGCCTTTGTTAAGTCTACATAGATGGCCTCTGCAATTGGCCCTTGGTCTAGGGCCCCATGGATGAACGTTGTGAGTTCAGTGAGAGCCATGATGGTGCTGTGGCCAGCTCGGAACCCATGTTGTTCCTTACTAAGAAGGTTGTGTCTCATTAGATGCTCTGTTAGCTGGTCTGAGACTATTTTTTCTAGCACTTTGGAGAGAGGAGGGAGTATTGAAATTGGCCTATAATTACCGGTGCGGGTGGGGTCACCGTTCTTTAAGATAGAAGTGATCAAGGCTTTTTTCCAGGAACAGGGGAACTGGCCGAGGCAAAGTGAAAGGTTAAACATTTCTGTGAGATGGGGTAGTGTGACATCGAGGGTAAGCCTAATGAGTTTTAGGTCCAGGGAGTCATTGCTGTAGCGGGTGTTAGTGATAGCTTTGGAGATATAGCATTTTGGCCAGGTTGCAGGGAATGGTTCAGAGCCAGAAAGGGGGTGGGAGGTCTATACTCACTGAAAGAGGTGTGGGTTTTTTTTTGGGAGGGTGGAAGAAATTTGGTGGGAGGATATGTGAGAGGTCGGAGAAGGCGTCGTTGAGGGCTTCAGCGATTTTAGCTGGATCTTGGGTAATGTCCCCATTCAAATTGAGTTGGAAAGGGGTGGGGGAGTGTGTTTTGCCACTGATTTCTTGTATGTTGCTCCAGAATTTTTTCCCGTCTCCCCAGGAGGAGGAGAGGGTATGCTGGTAGTATTCAGCTTTTGCCCGACATGTGGCCCAGGTGCATTTATTTCGCGCCTCCCTATATAGCTGTCTGTCCCTGGTACGTTGGGTGTCTATGGCCCTGTGCCAAAGGTTGGCCCTGTGTTGCATAAGGTTTATGAGGGAAGGTGTGATCCAGGGGGTAGTCCTGGTTTTCACCACCTGCTTTGTGAGGGGGGCAAATATATCACAGGCTTTGTTAAAAGTTGTCATAAAGTGGGTGAGGGTGGTATCCACTGACTGTGCGTTATATAAGGGTAGCCAGTTGCTATTTGCAAGGTATTCTTTGAGGTGATTAAGGCCTCCTTTTTGAGCTTTCGATGCCATGCAGTTGTAGGTGGTGCTGGGGGCAGTTTACCCGACCACAAGCAGATAACCGGGGAGTGGTCACTGATAGAGTCAGGGAGCACTGAGGCCCGGGTGATGTTACATGGTCTGTTGGTAAAAATAAGGTTGAATAGTGTGGAGGTCCCGGTTCTTGTGTCACACCTTGTTGGAGAGGTAACAATTTGGGTGAGGTCCATAGCCTGTGCTGCGTCTTTGAAGATGGAGGAGGGTGGGGATAACCAATCATGTTGAAGTCACCCATTAATATGGTTTCATTAGTATTAGGGAGGTGAGAGATAGTGTGTAGGATGGATTCATATGCAAGTTTCTGGTTTCTTGGGGGGATATAGGCTGAGATGACATGGATTGTTTTAGAGCCCAGACTAATTTTGACTGTGAGTGTCTGCGCCCCATGTTCTGGGGGGGGTGTCCATGACGGTGGCTCCGAGTGTTGATTTAACTAATATTGCGCAGCCACCCCCTCGCTTACCTGATCTATCTGCCCTAAAGAGGTTATAGTTACTTAGGGAGACTGTATGATTGGGGATTGTTTGGGATAGCCAAGTTTCTGAGAGGGCTAGAATGTCAGGGGCATGTTGGGCAATCCAACCTTGTAGTGGCGTGTGTTTTTTGGGAAGGCTACAAATATTGAGTGATGCTAGCAGCAGTCTTCCCTGAGGTTTGTTTGGGGAGGTTTTTGTGATGGGGGTTCAGGGTTGGGGTGAATATTTCCAGATAGTAAGAGTAGGAGTAGTGTGTGTCGCAGAAGAGAGAGCCTACAGAGTCTGGGAAATGCAAGCTGGGAATGATAGGGTGACTTTTATTTTTTGTTGTGGGTGGGTACTGGTAGACAAGAGATGACTCAGGGAAGCAGGGAGGTTGCAGAGGGGGGAACCAACGTCGTGTCTTCGTGGGTGGAGGGGGGGCTGGGGTGTAGGCTGGCACAGAGCAGAGGTACAGTGTTGACCCGTTTGCAGAGAGGGTGTTAGTGAGGGAGTATGCGAGAGAAGGTAAATTAGCACAGCTGGGCATTGGCGTGTGGTGTAGGAGTGTCTGTGCCAGCCAATGTCTGAGATAGATGATGGAATAGGGTAGGTAGTGAGGTCATGAGGGGGAGGAGCCACAGGAGGGGGTCGCAGAGCGAGGAGAGTGAGCCTGCTAGTCAGCAACGTTGTGATTAGGAGGAAATGCATAGCGAGTTTTTTCCAAGAGAGAATGTGAAACAGCAGCCTCTAGGGTTGGAACTGTATAACCTGCAGCTGGAAAAGTAGGCTGATAGGTAATTTCACCCTGTCACCTGACTTGCACAAGGTATAAGTTCAGGAGCCGACCAAGGGTGGTGGTGGGGGCGGTGGGGAGCCGAACGCGTAGCGTTTGGTGGGGCTAAGCCTGTGCAGAAACTCATGGGGCAAGGCAGCTGCTTTTCTGCTGGGGAGATGAGCGGCAAGGCTGGGGGCTGGTGGCCGTTTGAAAAAGGCGCCACACAGCAACGGATTCCTTGCAGGTGAGCAGAAAATTACCTGGCTCAGCGTGCTTTGCTTCTTGGGCAGGGAGGGCTTCTCGGCTGGCCCTCACGACCTCCGGTCTCCATGGGGGAGGGGGGTGGTCTTCTGCGAAGAAATGGAGAGAGACAATGGGTTTAAGTAGGCAGAGGGGGAGGGTAAATCGAATTAAGTAGCAGGGCGGGCTGGAAATTGGGTGGGGGGAGACGAACAAAGGAGCTGGAGCTACTGCACAAATTAAGGGCCTGAGAGCTGTTGAAGCGACTGGAGGTTTCAAATTCTCAAGCTCATTACAGAATCCCTCTGAAAAGCCACACAGAAATTACCCAACTTCACTTAAACTAAAATCAATCCCACAGTAAAAGCAAACAATTTCTTTGGTAGTCCCAAACGAGTTACAGGCAGGGAACAAAACCGTGCAGAGAGGCTGGATTAAAAACAAACACTTGCCCTACAGGCTGCTCAGGAAATTCAGTTTGCTTTTAAAAAACTTGCACATCTGTGCCCAACAGAAGGGCTGGCCACCAAGTTCACAGTTCGGCTCCATTTGAGCCTGTGCAGAAACTCGAGGGGCAAGGCAGCTGCTTTTCTGCTGGGGAGATGAGCGGCAAGGCTAGGGGCTGGAAGCCGTTTGAAAAAAGTGCCATGCAGCAATGGATTCCTTGCAGGTGAGCAGA
Source organism: Neoceratodus forsteri (assembly GCA_016271365.2). Lineage (NCBI taxonomy): Eukaryota > Metazoa > Chordata > Ceratodontiformes > Ceratodontidae > Neoceratodus > Neoceratodus forsteri. The sequence continues at coordinate 28,786,423 of CM028138.1, forward strand.
AAATTACCTGGCTCAGCGTGCTTTGCTTCTTGGGCAGGGAGGGCTTGAAGTAACGATCCATAATATTCCCTGAGTGATATTGTAATTGGTTGTAGCCTCTGTATGGGATTAGGGAATGCTTGTTTATTCGGCAGTGATGTATTAGACATTATACAGTGTATATAGCAAATAGAATCAATCGTATGGGACTAATATGAGAAATTAATTCTTAAAGAGCAGCTCACATCTTCAGGAGAACTTTAACAAAATGTAACATTTAGACACAGTTCAGCTTGTATTTCATATTAGTTTTGTATTCTTCCTCACCATTATGTATTACTGAGGTCATTTGCATGGAAACAGGATCTTTGCTCCTGAAGAGTTCATCTATTCCTGTTGCTTTCTCCCTACCTGAGGTCATAATGCCCTGCTTGTGACATCGCAGTTACTACCATGACAACAGATTGTGCTGTCACAGCAGAGCATTATGACTTGTAGTAGGGAGTAAGCTACAGAGGCAGATAACTCTGAGGGAAATCTAAAGGATGAAAATCATGTACTGATGCAAATTTACTCAGTAATAAATATCAAGGAACTGTATAGAATACATATGGAATGCAAGCTGAATTGTACCTATTTATTTATCTATTAGAATTTTGGATAAATACCTTTGAGCCAATAGAATACAAAATCACACATGCCCACACAATGCAAAGCATCATGGGCTACATATGCAAATCACCACAGAATGTTATGGTAGTTCAACTTTAAGCAGAATTGCATGGTGCCAAAAGGCCTCTCACACAGTTTACAAAGGGTGCTAACAGATGACATAGACACGTGTTTCGTCCTACCAGGACTCATAAGTATGCCTCGTCTGTTTGACACCCCAGTGGAATGAACCAGCTACCCTAAGATGGTCTGTCTGGGTTATGTTGTGGTGAACCCATTAAAATAAAAAACTATTTAAAAGACAGAGAGCTTCTGTGCGCAAACACTGAGGCAAGGTTTACCCCAAAGGGCATTTGGCTGGGAAGCCAAGTTTCAAGAAAATACAAAATCACACATGCCCACACAATGCTAAGCATCATGGGCTGTATATGCAAATCACCACAGAATGTTATGCTGGTTCAATTTTAAACAGAATTGCATGGTGCCGAAAGGCCTCTCACACAGTTTGCAAAGGGTGCTAACAGAGGTCATAGACACGTGTTTCATCCTACCAGGACTCATCAGTATGCCTCATCTGTTTGACACCCCAGTGGAATGAACCAGCTACCCTAAGACGGTCTGTCTGGGTTATGTTGTGGTGAACCCATTAAAATAAAAAACTATTTAAAAGACAAAGAACTTCTGTGCGCAAACACTGAGGCAAGGGTTACCCCACAGGGCATTTGGCGCTGGGAAGCCAAGTTTCAAGAAAATACAAAATCAGACATGCCCACACAATGCAAAGCATCATTTGGCTGGGAAGCCAATAGCTGTTTTACAAAGTTTCCATGCCAGTATACAAAGAATAGAAGTACAGTTTGTGTGAGATTAGCAGGCAAGCAGTGTGAATATAAAATTCAGTACAGGGTATACATGGTCTAAAAGCTACAGGTAATAAAATAACAATTAGAACAACACAATCAGGCATACTGTTAAGAATGATGAGTCACAACAAACAATATTTTCATGAATTAAAGCTGCCAGAAGGGCATTGTCAAAAGGAAGTGTAGAGTGGAGAAACTGAGTTGCTGCCAATTGTGCCAGGTAGCATAGGAAAGTGGAAGAGAGAGTGGGTGTAGAGGGGTAACTGGGAGGGAGGTAGAAGGAGAGGTAGGTAGGAGGCAAGGATCAGGGAACAAGTGCAACAGTGGGTGGGGTGAGCAGATTAGAAAAGGGAGAGAGGAAGAGAGTTGAAGCAGGGTAAGAGAGGAAGGTGGTGGACCTGGGCTAGAGGCAGGGGTAGATATGGGGAGGGGGGTGACAGGCAGAGATGGTGATAGTAGAGAGGTGTGAAGAACAGAAGCGACTACCAGGGAGGTTAGGAGAAACAGTTACAGGTGGCTCTGGACACAAGCGTTTGACCTAATTATTGTTTTTCAAAGTTTTCTTTTTGGCCAGTAGCTCGTTAAATTCTCAGCTGTCTGCATTAAGAATGATTTGGTTCTATTAAGAATTGACAGTTGCAAATGTCTTGCTTTCATTTTGAAAAGACAGCAGCAATAGTAGAGGTTGTCACATGCCTGTTCTTAAAAGTCACACTTTATGATATATTGTTTATAAAATAATCATATATTCAGGGCTATCTTCTATCAAAAATTTAGTATTTTATTTTCAAACAATTAATTGCACTAGTGAGCATATTAGTTCTCATGACCCTCCCATTTAACAGCGAGCGCCCAATAGGGGCTGGCTACTGAGCACACACGAAAGACTGTCAGGCTTATTCTGCTGGCTTTTAGTATGTTAGTATGTTAAGTATGTTAGTATGTTAGTATGTTAAGTATGTTAGTATGCTAGTATGTTAAGTATGTTAGTATGTTAGTATGCTAAGTAGGATGTTTGGTCTCATTTTTATAGCCCATTTTCTTATTTTTATTTTTATCCCAAATTGGGAATATGTATTCCTTGCTTGTAAATATTGAGAATTATCTCTACATAAATTGATTGCATCTCTGTTCTTTGAAATAAGAATATTTTAATCATTTTTTTTTCATGATTTAGGATTAGTGCGTGGTTTAATTAGTTCTATAATGGTTGCACCTGCAATGCTTAAAATGATCAGGGACAAATGACCAAAATCAGGGACACATCTGAAAAAATAGTAATATTAGTTCCAGAAGCCGTGTACAACATGCTTCTTAGTATGAATAGCATTTTCTTAATGAGAACTAGACTGTAACACCAATGGCTAGCATTATTTTGTGATTCAGATCCCCCTTTTCAGTGACAGAAATGCCAAATTTAGGAGGGACAGAAGAAATTTCAGAGGCAAAATCAGGGACATCCCTGAAAATCAGGGACACTTGAGAGGTATGGTTGCAATATGTGATTCCATCCCTGAGGAGAAAGAACAGAAACATATATTTGTACTTCTAAGACATATATCAGATTTGTTTTGTTTAGTTTTTTTCTCATTCTCTTTTTCTTTGCCCCTCCCACCTCTCCTTCAGCTCACCTGCCTTCTGCTCAGTTCACTATTCCATCTACACATTAATCGGTCCTACTGTACCTGTGGCCTCCCAACCAGATCTCAACACAGGGGAGTACTGAAGCTTCATCTTACTATGGAGAAGGGAGGAGCCCTGTTTTTTGGTGGGTCTCAGGAGGGCAGGCAGGATGCTGGCATCACACATGAGGTGGTAACCTTTTTCCCCCCTGTGAGTCCTACCACCCCCCAGTGGCAGTAGCCGAGGCTTCCATCTTGAACTCTTATTTCTCTCCTATTGGCAGGGATCACCCACAATGTCTGGGCCTGCATAACCTTGTCATTGAATACCCTCTGGTTTGGTCAGCCACTTGTTGCAATGGAACAAGGACAGCAACACTCTACAATAAATAACAATCATGGTGTTTTTGGGTGGGGTTATTATTAGTTATTGTTTTTTTCTCTCCCTCCCAAGTGGCTTCCCTCTGTGCCAGTCACCCCAGCCTCTCTTCTCCCAGGACTTACCTGTTGCCTTTGCACCCAGGGCTTACCTCCCCAACTCAGGCTCAAAACACAACTCTCATTTCGTGGCTCACCTGGGTCATTGGGGGCAGAGCCTGTGAACGACTGAAGTCATCCTGCCAGCCAGGATTTTCCACGCTCCATCCCCGGAGCAGTGTGAGTGCAATGTCATCACAACGCATCTTGCACACTCCCGCACACCATGCATTGACGGCTGCTACCTCTCTACTCATGCGGGTAGCCCAGAAATGCCTTCCTCCTAGCTCCTACAAGGGGCCAGGATTATGCTGGGCTCCACAGGCCACCTCCCAGGAGGAGAGGTGTCTCACAGATGCTCAGTCCTGCTCTCCACGGCCCACTCTCTAAGGTCCTGAGCTAATTTCCAAACTTGGTTCATCAACACCACAAGTGGTTGTGTTAGCACTGCACCAGCGGGTCAACCAACAATCCTATTTTAAGCCACCTCATGGAATATTCCCTATTAGTCACAGTGGCAAATAAAATAACTTCTGATAGGCTTTGCACTTGCATCCATGGCAAGTTTTTGTAAGGTGATGTTAGCATTATCTGGACCAAGGGCTTTAGTCACATTCATGATGTAAGCAATTTTAAAACCTATTTTACATTAATTAATAGCTTTGAAATAAAGCTGGCCCAGTGGTGCTCAGGGCTGAGGCACTGGATGCCACACCTTACCCCCACGCTGGCGACCAAGGTTCGGGAATGAGCTTGGGCTGCCAGGGGTCAGTAGGGGAGGGAGAGTATTGAGCATTCCAGGACAGCTCTCCTTTCCCTGGGGAGGGATCCATGGAGTCTCTAAAGTAGCAGCACCCCCTGGTGGAGACCGGAGGTATATGCTGCAAAAGGAGCTGAACAAGGGTGGAGTAAGGCAGATGTCGACGGCATTCTGTAATGACGTCATTGCATGGCTGAACTCCAGGGGGCAACATTAAGAGGAAAAATCCTCCCAGACCTGGTAGGAAAAGATGAGGCCAGGGACCACCTCCCCTCACCCAACGTCAAGTGTGCTGGCTGCCTCTGGTGCTCAGTCCGCTCCCCAGATGCCTGCCCAGATTTCAGAAAGATTGCCGAGGGAGTGTGGTGGTCCCACCCCGGGGGGCTTAAATCAGGGGATCAGGCACTGAGTAGTGGATTTTGAGCTGGCAAAACCAGATGGCAGGATTGAGTCTAGGGCAGGGCGGGATGGAAGGTATGTTGAGTGCCTACACTGGAGAGTGTCCAGAACTGGGTGCATAAAAATTAGTTGAAAAAAAATAAGTTTAAAATAGAAAACAAGGTTATACAAATGAAGGGGCTTATTCTGACACATGGTTCTGAGTGGGATTGTGGAAAAGAAAGTTGTTTTGATTAAATAATCTAACTGTACTGAGAAAATGAAACTTAAAGAGTGTGTGATGAACCTGGCCAAACTCTAGAAATTACTCATAATGGGCCCTACATATGAATGGGCCCGGTACATGCTGGGGGGGCAGGTGGGGGCTGGTAGGGGCACATACTGGAATATGCAACTAAACTTCATGTAGCCATCCCCCATGGGATGCAAGGGCTGAGATCCATGACTTCCTGCTGGCTGCATAGATCAGTGCATGGGGCAGCCAGGGAGATGGATCACGGGCTTCTGACTAGATGTCTTGACCAGCCCCAAAGTGAATCCCTTGCTTTGTGGGAGCAGTGGGTCATGGGTCATGATGGCCCACACACAGACTGCTATGACCCCCATAGTCCTCCTGAAAAGGTTCACGTTTCATCAGATAGCCCCGTGCAGTCAACATTCACCTGCCGGCCCTCTTTGGCATGGAGGGGTGCCAGGGTGCGTAGCTTTGGGTGCCATGTGGCCACATGGCCTCTGGATAGGAGAGTATGCACCCATTTCAAAAGACCTCACACTGATATAATTGACAGCCCCCCAAAACTGGCATGGCAGACCATAAAGGACATTGTGCATGCTACCCCCTGTGGGTGCACCAACTCTCCACCCCCTACCTAGCTCAGCTCCCCAGCTGCACAGGATCCAGTTGGGATGGCCGTGGGCAGGGGTACTCAGTGGGTGCATTTTTAGTGCATCCGTGGGTATCCTTCAGACCCCCAGGATGTGCATATCCTGGCCCTACTCATTTTATATTGTGGAATGTAGGGCAAGGATTGCTTTGTGCATCGAACCCGATATTAGTTCTGTTTCCAATAATATTACTCACTTTAGTGATTTCAGCCAATCAAAGATCAGAACTGCAGGCCCTGTTATGCAGGGTTCAGTTCTCACCTCATGCAGGGAATGCTAAAGCGGAGCAAACCACCTTAGATGCGGGGGGGGGGAGAGAAGAAGTAGCGCTACCTGCACTTGCTTTAAATAAAAAAAATAAACTGAATAAAAAATGTATTATAAATGCCTCTAGACACCTTGCAAGTGATTGCTAATAAGTTTACAGTATGAGGCGGATCGCTGTTCAGGATTAAATTCCATCCATAGAATAGGTTTGTGTGCCACAGTAGTGATGTAAAAGTGTTGTTCTACTGCACTAAGTATGTAACTACTGGGGTACAGCTTAGAATGCCCGCATCACTGATGTTGACACAGACAAAACATTTTTGGTGATCAAGAAAATCACCTTTGTTTCATTTTAAGAACGTGGAACAGAGCAGCTGGAGTTATGCCACATTACGTCAGTTAGGGAGAACATGAGAGGGACTCACTGGGGAGGGAAGTGAGGCCGGTGGTTGCTCAGCATGTCTCAGCATTGAGTGGTCATGTGGAGCAAACTGGTTTAAAGATCAATTTCAAATGTAGGCACTCATACACACCCCTCCTCTTGTGCACTCTTACAGTTCAGATTCTGGCAGTAGGTGGGGTCCGAGGTAGAGGAACTGGAAAGCCAGGCGAGGTGGATCCAGCGGTGGGTATGAGGGTCAGGTGCTATCGCCTACCCCGCAGAGCCAAGCTTTTTCCTTGTTCTGGTGTTCTTGCCCCCCTTCCCCACATGATACACTCTGACGCTTGGTGCACGACAACCCTGCCTGCGTCAGCCACGCTGATGTGCAGCCGATGTACTGCAGCACCCCCAATCTCCACTGGGAGCCGCTGATGCACCGGACATGCCCCAACCCTCCCCCGGGGGAGAAAAGCAGCCCAGCGGGTGCTCAATCCTCATCCCGTCCCTGCTGACCCCCAGCGCCCAAGGTTGCTCCCGAACTCAGGTCGCTGGTGTGGCGCCAGGTGTGGCGTACAACACCTCAACCCTCAGCGCCACCGGGCCGGCCCATGCTAGTGCATTTTAATCACAAGAAAAGGGATTTTAAGCATGGGGGTTTTCAAAATGCAGCTGAGATTACTGAAGAAAACCTGGAGCTAATTACATTAAAAGGAACACTCCTTTAATCATTTTTAAATCTAAAAAACAGGAAAAAATTGTTTCTTACAGAGCTGTAGAAAAAAATAATCTAAACTACAATAAAAAGATATGGGGCAACTTTTTTGCCACAGCAAGTGCTGTTTCACTGTAAAGAAGAACACAATTAATACCCCTGAGAAGGGGCAGTCCCTGATTTTCTGCACCAGAAGTCCACTGTCCCATATTGAAAAGATGCTGCTACACATTATTTTATTATTTATTTTACATTTTTTGCCAGGAAAGACACAGTAAGCTGGGGCTTGTTACCAGGTGCATCCTGGGAACACAGGGAAGTTAGAGGAGAACTGAGTTAAACCTGCAAGTCATTTTTACCAGTAGAAGCTGGTTTGTAAATACTGGTTCAAATTCTGTTTGTGTTCCTGCTACTCAGGCCTTTTAGTAACCTCAGCAGTTATTTCTGCTTCTCAGTTTGTTGTTAAGTACTATTTTTAGAACTGTATGATAAGCCGGCCCACTGGCGCAGAGGCATAGTGGCTGTCTGTGGCACGGCTGACCCAGGTTGAGAAGGATCCGGGTGTCAGAGGGCCGGCCGGGGAGGGGGGACAGGATTGAGCATCTGAAGGACTGCTCTCCTGCTCCAGGGGGGAAGGGGGTCAAGTGTTCGGTGCAATGTGGACCTCCAGCGGAGGCTGGAGGTACCACAATCCCTCTGGCGCCTGCTGGAAGGGGGCCGGGCAGACGCTGGCCATCATTGCATGTCCCCACCCCCAGGGAAAAAACAACAAGAAAATCTCTCAGCTCCCCGCTAATGAACCGGCTATAGTACGCAGACCCCTCTGGCCACCTAACTCTGCTACGGCAGCCCTGGGGGAGGAGGAGGATTGAGCATCTCAGGGACAGCTCTCCTTCTCCAAGGGGATGGTGCGGGGAAGCTCCAGTGCCTGCTGGCTCCTAGCGGAGGCTGGGAGTAGCGCAGGATGCATTGACCAACTGGCAACAGGGGGGAGGAGCGGACGTCGGCGTATGCCTGGATGTCAGTACGCTGCCCCCCACAACACGAGGAGGAAAATGGCTTGATGCTTGCCGGATGTTGGCCCTCAGATCCTCTGCACGTCTACATCCTCCAAGGAGCTTGAAAGGGGATGGCAGAGGCAGGAGGGATTCTTCGGGTGCCTGAAGGAGTGGCAGCATCTGAGCAAAGGAGGGGGATAAATAAATAACACACAAAAAAAATGAGGTCTTTGGAAACGTTAACTAGCAGTCTGCAGACTGCCTGTTGGCACATCCAAAAATCTTATGCTGTGTTGGTGCGCCCTTTCTGTATGCCTCCGCCTCTCATTTGCATGCATATCTTAATCCCCAGTATGCAAAGCATAGTTAAAGCAGCAGTGCGACGAAACATGTTTTTCCAAAAGCTAGTTTCAGCTACAGTTAATAAAAATATTACCTATGCTGGGCTCCATGTCTTTTTTTTTTTCTGTTTTTTTTTTGTTTGTTTCCTAACCTTTACCACTATAGTATTTCTAAACCAAAAATGGCAGACAGCTTTTCTTATTGGGAAAATTGAAACTGAAACATATATATAATATTCAGATTTTGGTGTAACTGGAACATTTGACCACCAAATAAAACTGAAAGATGCCTGGAATCTTTTTTTTTTCCATATGTAATTTTGGCTTTATTCCCTTTGTCCCTCTCCACACATCCCGATGTAGCCGCATATGTGGAGGGCAGCGATACACACACCTGCGGGATGCCCCCACCCTACCAGTTGCACTGCTGATGCCTGTGCTCATCACTGGACCTCCATCCAGTGACAGCAGGACTACGGGGGAAAAAAACCTTCCAAGGAGAGGAGAGCCTTTTTCAATCCTGCTCCACCCTCCCCCAATGCCGGCACCCTGATGACCTGAGGTGTTCTCAAACCCGGGTCACTGGCACAGCACAAGGTAAGGCATCTAGTGCCTCAGCCCTCAGTGCCACCAGGCCAGCCGTCTGGAATCTTTTATAGTGAAAAATGGGTAGGGTCAAACGCTGTACCAGGTTCATTGCTTTGCTGCTTTAATGTAACTCAAAGAAGGTTAGTACGAAGCTGTCTGCATATTGAGCCCATAGTACTTTGATACCAGGTTGACAATATTTTAGAAATGACCCCACGATTACTGATTAACAAATAAGTAATCCATTTAAAAAAAGAAAAGTAGAGCGTAAAAGTGTCAAGAAAGGAAAATTAAATACTAATATTGACATGACAAACACCATGCCAATCATAAACCTTAAAGAATTGCATTTACTTATTTATTTGAAATTATTTCAGCTGGGGCCAAGCCATGAGAGGCAGCATCTCATTTTCATGGGGGTCCCCAGGGAAAACAACAACAGGCAACAGGTTACCACAGATGTTGAAAAGAAGTGAACAACATAAAGGGGAAGGATGACTGCAAGGAGTCTCAGGGAGACATCTGGTATCAAAGAGAGAATCAACAAATGAAATGCTAGCAATGTAGGTTAAAATGAAGAAACCAAATGAAGGGTCAAGTTACTTCAAATGGAGAGTTCACCAGTGGGTTAAGAGAAAGCAATTATTAGCAAAAGGGACATAAAGTACATTGCACCATTTATGTCCCGCAAGTCCTAATTCTATCCCTTTATTTATTTATTCGTTCATTTATTTCAAAAGCTTTACCAGGCCTGGCTCATCACTGCAGCGGTAAAGCTACCGCTCGCCATTCCAGCAACATGAGTTTGTGAATGAGCACGGATCATTGGGGACTGGCCAGGGGGATGAAGACTAAGCGTCTCAGGGGACTCTCTCCTCCTCCTCCGGGGAGGGAAGGCAGCCAGCTCGGCTGCTATACTGCTGTCTGGTCTGACCGCACGTGGTAGTGCAGTCAGAGAGGCTTGTCAGTGGGAGGACGTCTGCAGGTGCCGCACCACCCTTTGCCACTGACATCCTGGGGGCAACAGGAGAAAGCAGAAAAAGCTGTGGCTGCTGACAGGCCCTGCACCTGGCTACCCAGGCACTGCCTCCCACAACCGGTGCTGTTCAGTGGCAGTGATGGGGTACCCCACAGTGCCGCAAGAGGTGGAAGGTTCTGGGGGCACACAGGAGGGGAAGGTAAACCTGGGGAATGCCAGGGTGATGGAGCTGAGGTGGTCAAGCAGATAGGGGCCACCCAGAGAATGAGAGCATCAACAAATTAAGAAAAAGAAAGCTTTACCAGGCAAGAAATACTGAGCTGGTAACAGCTCATTTCCAGATGTGTCTTGGGGGAGGGGGATGAGGGGGTACAGGTTCAAATACAAAGAAAAATACAATAATGTACATTTAAAATAAATAAAGCACATAAACAGTCAAATAAAGATAACAGGACAATTACATTAGGACACAGTGGTTCCCAAAATTCAGTACAAAAACACAGCAATACTTAGCAGCTAAGCTGCACTCAAGAGGTCAGTAAAGGGGCCTGTCCAGGAGTTGCATGTAGTGCAAGGGGGCAGGTGGTGGGGTCAGGGGCATTTGCAGCTGTCAGTAGAAAAGTCATGAAGAAGAGAACTGACAGAACAGAAAGAGGATTTCAGAGTCAATAGCAAGAGGCAGTGAAACCCAGAACTGAAGGAATCTGAACAAGAAGGCAGACTGACAACAGAGGATTTTACAATGGGGGGGTAAAGCAGGTAAGAGTTGTGGAAGCAGTAAACGGTGGGCAGGGGGACCAAAGAGTAGGATGACAGTGGGCAGAGGGACCAAAGAGTAGGACGCGAAGGTATGGATGGAGGGAGCTTAACCAGAATTTGGAAACAAAGGTCACATAATGAGAGATGCCTGGCATCAAGAGATGGGGGGGAAGGGAGTAGAGGGAACAGTGACGAGTGTGAGGGGATCAGTCTCAACAGCAACACGGCAGAAGGAGAGAAAAGGGGGTCCTGCCTAGCCAGTGTGGATTTATGAACAGTACTGTGTATATGTCAGCGGAAACCCTTAGCAGTATCATATAGTACACTTCTTCAAAATAATTTTTGTGCAAAACAATTTCAGAGACAACTAATTAAAGAGATAACAATTATCCTTAAAATTCTCTAAAGCATGTATGTGGCATATTGAATGAACAAATTATAGATGCTAGTAGCATTCTTAATAAAAAAAAAGCAGAGTTTCAAAACTCTTCAATTTTTGTAATCATATTCCAGAAATATCTTTATTCCTAAACCGTTCTCCTTGGTGACATGTATTCTAAAGAGACACTGTCAACCCCCTTAGGCCTCAACGTGTCCCTAACTGGTCAGTCTGATTCTGATTCATTTTTTTTCATTTTAAAAGTGAAAAACAGACTGCCCACCATACTGGTGTTACCACACAAAAAAAAACGTGTTTAGTTACAGTGCTTGATCAACTCCCACTGCATCCTTCCCGGACTTGAGAACATCCCCAGAACAGTCTAAACACTCATGATGCAGTAGGAGGAGAGGAGACTATTGCATCATGAATGGCTGCACTGTTTGGGGAGTTCCTAATGTTCAAGAAGTGTGCAGTAAAAGTAGATCAAGGATTTGAACTAAAACAAGACTGGGTATAATTACAACATTAGCATGCATTTCAGTTCTACTAAGAAAGAAAACAGGTAAGACAACCAGCAACATTAATAAATTTTAGAGAAGGCAAGCAATTACAAAATGTGGGTTGTCAACTCAAAATAATATGATGCAAAAAGGATTGACAAGACTCTCTTTAATCAATTAAATATCATATACTAAAAGCTCATTTACAATTAAAGCCTCATGATTCGTGTTTGCTTTTACAGTGAAGTTCTTTATGACTATAAATTTCGGAACCAAGCAGTTTTTTATTTTTTTTGAGAGAAGGTTCTGTCTACCTCTGGTTATTACTTGTCATTCATCGTTAGAGTGACCTTTTCTTGTTAGGCATATAATAAAGCGCAGAAACAGTGCGATAAACACCTCAGAAACCAAACATGTTTCTGTCTCCTCAGAAATGGAATCAGCTATTGCAACTCTGTGGGGACCGGCTGGTCATATCTTTGTGGCAGAGCTAAGCATGTGACCTATGACCTTGGGACTCTATGGTTCATCCAGACTGACGGCAGCGTCTTCAATTGCACCGACTAGAGGGACATCTTAGTGAAGGTGATAGGAAACTCATCGAAATACCTGAAGGGTGATAGCAAACGATTTTAAATATTCCTAACCAGCCACTTCCATTTTCCACTGCTGCAGCACGAACCAATGCTACAATGTGAGCGCACTACATTCATACTCATTTACTGATTATGACTTTCTGTTCCAGTATGGCCTTGAATTCTGTGATGTCACAGCACTACTTTGCACTGATTGGTGAACATTGTGGGACTGAGTGACCTGAGTAAACAGTAGCATCATACTACCAAGATCACAGGGTCTGCAAACCCAGAAATAATTGGCATCATAGTTCATGATTTGCACTAAGTATGTTCCTGCAACCCCTTTGGCCATTCTTATAAGGAGAGGATGGAATGTTTGATACCTTTTATTGGACCAACAATTGTCTTCTACAAAGATGGAATTATACACAAGCTTTCGGGGCCACACAGGTCCCTTCTGCAGGTGAATAGCAAAACTGAGCAACAAGCAGTATTTATATCCACTGTGGAGCAATTAAAATCAGGAAGTGAAGTAGGGAGGTGACAAAGAGGACTAGAGATGAAAGTCTAAGATGCAAAATAAAAACATGAGAAGAAATGGAAAGGGGTGCTAAGTAGGAACAGGTCAGTAGGAGATGAAAGGAAGCTAAAGGGAAGACAAAAGCATGCAGATAGGATCTGAGATCAGAGACTAGCTTTAGGGTAGAATAGACAGGAAATGCCTAAAAGATGTAAGGAAATCAAGAAATTAGGAGAAACAAAAGATCAAAGGCCGAGATAAACAGAGTGTGAGGTAGTATAATCAGAGGTGTGAAAACAAGAGGGAGTGGGTGGGACTGAGCTAAGGAGTTAGTGGAAGAGGCAGGGAGGATGTGAGGTATAGGAAAAAAAAAATCAGGCAGAACTCAGAGAAAAAAATAATAATAAGAGAAATACAGAACCAACGTGTGATAAATAATGACATGATTTAGTACAAAAACAGTGTCAGTGGCTCAGTATGTAGCACACTCGCCTCTGAGGCCGGGAGATCAGAGGACTGTGGGTTCAGTTCCCAAATCTGGCACTTGGGTTAATATTCCAGTACTGACACTGTAGTGCAGCATGAGAGGGGTGCTACACTTCTGAGGTGCTGCCTTTTGGATGAGACGTTAAACCGAGGTCCCATCTGCCTGGATTGGTGGTAGTTCAGGTGGATGATAAAGATCCCATGGCACTTATCGAAAAGAGTAGGGGAGTTTTTATTAGCACAATAAACATAAAGAACAACACTTGATCACAAAAAAAACGATTACTGAATTACAGAATAACAAATCATATGTTCCTTCCTAAATCCATATTGAACTCTCTTTTACATTACAGCAGTCCATTTTACATACAAGACCTACTCCTTTATTTATATTTAATAAAATGAAAAAACCTTTCCACAGTTTTTCACTGCTCCTGGTGCCATTCTTAACATATCTGCAGCATAGATTTTCTCCAACTCTTTAACTATTAACCTACTAAAACAGATATATGACATTTTCTTTTGATATAGAACCCATTGTGTTCTAGCACACAAAAATATTTCAGACATCCTAAAAATAAAGTCAAGTCCCGTTATATAAACCAAATGAGCCTATTGGGCTCACTCCAGATTAAAAATTCATATGTCATGTTTTTAGCCACTTAAACTTCCATATCTCCGCTAAATAATCCCACAATCCCAAAGCATAAGAACATTCTAAAAGAAATGATCCATGGATTCCTCCTTATTTATACACTCTATGTAGGGACATAATCTTTCTTGTCTGCTTTATATTTAGCATTACCCCAACATTCAGCCTTCCTAAAATATTAGCCACTGCACTTCCCATTGATTTCTAGGCAACCTTGGATCATTTAATTGTGCCAAAATTCTGGGGTTTAGATTTAATGGACATTTTTAAATTCAGGTTCTTGTGGGTATAATTTTTGCATTAAATGGTTGTACAACTCCCTTGTATTAAATGTTAGAGCATCGTTCTTCTGTATTCCCATTTATACAATTTTTGAGCAGTAGGCCTGAAATGCTCTGGAATCTGTAAATATTTATTCAGTTTTGGAGCTAGTAAAGACCAAGTCTTAAAATATTTCCCATAATTTTAAATTCCATGAATTATCCTTTCTTGAGTCTGCCTTTAAACCTTCCTTAATGGAGTTGGATATAAAAAACATGGCGTATACCACTGGGTCAATCATCCCTAAACCACCCTGCTTTGTTTTTAGATATGTAAAACCTCTTTTTATCAGATTTAAGCGGTTGCCCCACAACATCTGAAAAAAAAAGGCTATATAACTTAGTTTCAAATTCTACCGGTAATGGAAATATCATTGCCACAAATTGTATACTAGGTAAAAGGAATTGTTTTATTACTTGAACTCTTTTGATTTTAGCCATCCTCCATTGCTTCCATCTTATTACTTTTGTCTCAATTTTCTTAAGTACCTTCTCCCAGTTATCCTAGAGTATGTTCTGGGGGCCAAAGGTAATCCCAGAATTGATGGGGTTCTAGAGAGTGAATCCCCTCTAACCATATGTCTGAAATGCTACTTGCCCCAATAATCAGTCCTTTTGTTTTGTTAATGTTCAGTTTAGCATTAGAAACTGAGGCGAAATCCTGAAAAGCATTCATAAAACCCTTAATTTCTGTATTGTCCTCCAAATAGATCACAAGATCATCAGCATAAGCTTGAATAATCAACTGTACAAGATTGCTTTCCTTATGATAAATTCCCTTCCATTTTTGGGATGCCAAAACTGTTTGTAAAAAAGGGTCTATTGCAAATGTATATAACAGGGGGCTTAAAGGGCACCCTTGTCTGACACCCGTGATTAAATGAAACCCTTCTGCCATGCGGCCATTCAAAAAGGGGAATACCAACCCAGTATTATATAATTTCTCTATTAAAGTAACCAGTTTATCGTGAACCCCATAATACCTTAATGTTAAGAAAAGAAATGGCAAATGAACCCTATCAAATGCTTTGTCAAGATCTGCTGCAACCAAACAGCCTGTTAACCCCATCTCGAGGTATAATCTATAACATCTCTTAAACATGATAGCAGACTGTATTTTTGTCTCCGTTAAACCACAATACTGAAAAGGTGAAATAGTTTGCTCTGCATATTTTTAAGTCTTTCTGTTAATATTTTGGCAAATATTTTGTAATCTGTATTAAGCAGGGTGATTGGCCTCCAATTAGCCATGTCTTGCTTGTCACCCGATTTGAAAATATAGGTTAGTAACCCATCCGAAAATGAGGGGTAGATAATATTTTTGTCCAAAAAATATTGGAACAATAGACCTAGACATCAGCTCAATTCTTCCGGGAAAGTTTTATACAAATTATGTGAGAGTCCATCTAAGCCTGGGATATATTTAATTTTAATGACTTAATGGTCTTCATAATTTCTTCCTGAGAATCCTGTCCATTTTTCTGTTTTTGGGCCCATTTTAAGGAATGGGCAACTTTTCCAAGTACGCCTCAATGTTATGATTAGAATACTGTTTTTGAGTTTAGTGAATTGAAATGTTCCTTTATTACCTCCCTTAAGTCCTTATCTGTGGTTACAACCCTCCTGCCTGATCTTTTTAATTTTTCAATCCCAATGAATCTCTTATTTCTTTGCACATTTCAAAGGGTCCCTATAGGTGATTTTTAACTCCGTTGATTAATATGGCCTGCATTGTTTTGCTTCTGTCATACTGATACTCCTTCATTTTATTTTTCAATAAAGAGATTTGATCTGAGTAGTTCCCCTTAGTAGTATAAGCAATGGACAAAAGTCTTTGAAGTTGCTGTCTCAAACTAAGGTAATTTAAAAATTTGCCATTTTTAATCCTTCTCCCAGAATTTTTAAACAGGTTTCTTAAGTCTGATTTTGTATCCAGCCACCATTGACATATATCTGTATATAAAAAAGCTACTGATAGTCTGGCCTTCAACAAATTCCTGGTTCCTGTTTGAATATAGTTCAGTTCCAGCAAAGCACTATTCAGTTTCCATCTATTATACCTTAGTTCTTGCTTTTCTAGAATGGAGAAGGTACTTAACAAAAATAAATGGTCTGAGAATTCACAAGGGAATATCTTAAACGATTCTATTTGTACATTAGAAGAAACAAACATATGATCAATTAGTGAAAAGGATTTCCCTTTTTTAAAGGAAAATTTGTTATTGTTAAAGGAGTTGTTACAACTGACTAACCTAGCATCTTTAATAATTTTACTTAGAGCGTTAGAATCACAATAAACTTTTTTTCCATCTTGTTTCTTTGTAAGATCTGGGACTATGCAATTAAAGTCCCCCCATAGTACCCTCATTGTCGTGAATAGGAAGGGCTGCACCAACTTTAAACAGTTCACTCTACCAGATTTGGTTTGAGGATTATATATATTTATGAAACGAAAACACACACCTCCCACTTCCCGTCCAAAATTAAAACTCTCCCAGGTATTAGATCTATCAGATTGTGCAATTGAAATGAAGAGTTAAACAGAATCCCCAACCCATCTGCAGCATCCTCCCGAAAGACCAATAGGATGGGCCCCAAAGCCACTCTTTTTTAAATGATGCCCTCTGTTCAAGTGAGAACATCCATGTCTCCTGCAAAAACCAAATTGACAGGGGAAAGCTATGTAAATAATGAAACAAGGCCTGCCTCTTTGCTTTACTTAATAAGCTATGTGTGTTCAAGGAACCCCAGAAACACTTCATTGTCTTTTAATACATTCCACACCCTTTACTTTTTCCTTTTTTTCTTTTTTTTGTCTTTGTAGTTATCCATAACCTGAGATTTAGATGAAATAGAGGATATTTGTGAATCAGAATCATCCCCCTCCGTGTTTCCCCAAGATGTAAACAATGCTGCATAAGTATTACTAGTCTCCACTTGAACAGCTGGGGTTTAGGATGAAGATTCTAGCTCTTCTCTGTGGGATGGTTAAAGGATTCATTTGATTTTTGGACATTTCTATTTTCCCTGTATTCTCATCAGAAAAACAGACAGGGGAATATTTAAAATATTGGGGGCCATTTCTTCCTTTTGAGTGGTCTTTGTTTGTATCATCAGTCTGCATTTTTGTCTTACTGTCAGGATATTTTTTCCTCTGTTACAGTCTTTATTGAGGTAGAGTCTTTTCCCCTTTCTGCTGTTTTACCAATATCAGGTTTATAATCTGAAGGACTTAGAGTAGAAAGTGAAACATCCTTTATAGAAAGGGATTGTACCATAGCATCTTGCGCCTTCTGAATATATCCCTCTGACCCAGTGCTGTTTGATGAGTTATGTGCAGCCCAAGGACAGAACTTGAAAACGTGACCTTTTGCTTCACACAAATCGCAACAGGACTGGTTGCCACAAAACATAGTTACATGCCCAACCTCTCCACAGTTGTCGCATCTGGGTTGGTCACAGACACTAGAAAGGTAGGTTTTTGCTTCACATTTATAACAGGCACGAGGCTGTCCGCTGTAAAAACATACTCCCCTATCTTTCCCTAACAAAAAGGAGTTTGGAATATGTTCAATTCCGGCTTCATTTTGCCTTAACTTTACTTTGTATTTCCAGCCTCCCGTCCAAAACTGTTCTGCGTCCAGAATGGGCTCAGGTTCACTTAAAACTTCACATCTCTTTTTTAGCCAAAATGTGATATCCTCAACCCAAACCCCTTCATTCCTGAACATTACCGTTACGAATTTAATCAAAGGTTTGGACAGTGGTATTACAATGAAGGGGGTCCATATTGGGGAATATTTAACTTGCCCATATCTTAACCAAAAAGTTCAAGGGCTTGCTGAGACCTGAAGCTGATATCATAATTATCTTCTCCCGAGATGTTTATGAAAGCATAGACATCTTTGGGAGAAAAATGTAAAGAATCTTTTAAAAGAACTTTCCCCACATAGTGTCTATCAGGACGTTCTTCCAGCCCACCTTTATATCGTAGAACGCACTGCATTCCGTCCTTGGTGCAGCTTCTCTTGTACATTTGAAAAAAGTTCCACATTAAAGGTTTCTTCCCTGAGTTTTTTGGGGGTACTAGCAAATCCATGGAAACTTCTTTAGACAATGAAATCTTGTCGAACCAACTAAATCATTAGAAATACACACATTTTCATGTTTCCCCTCATTCAATGCTTTCCCTTGCTGCGCTATCCTTGGAGCCCAGTCAGGAGAATTCTGTGAGAAAGGTAACTGAGGGCTCCATGTAGGATCAGCCTGCCACTCACCTGAATCAGACCTAACCCAACCAGCCCCACTCAAAGCTTTTTCAGGAGACCATAATGTTTGTTCCTTTCTTGGCTCTGATTTTGTTACTAAACCCAAAGAGTTAGCTTTTTCATCATCATTTTTTTTATTTTTCCCCTCAGAAAAAACAAATTCTGTGACCCCTGCTTGTGAACCTGCCCCAGATTGGTAGACTATGTTTTTACCCTCCAAAACTTCCCCCTGTGCAAAATTTTTATCAAGCACAAAACCTTTATATTTATCCAAAGTCACTGTAAAGTCAGTTTTAGGCACATAAGAAGTGCTACAACTCTTTCCTTCTGAGTCTGTATTGTTGGCTTGTTTTACCTTCAAATCAGTAGGCTGGGGAGACAAACTTCAGAGATTACAGAAGCCAACATTAAGTTCCACCTTTTCTGTTCATTTATCTTGCTAGAAGTGCTGTCCTCTTTCTGAAACGACCGTGGCCAAACTGAGACAGGCAAAACTTTAGTTTTACACTCCATTTCTTCAGCACAAGCAGGTTTAGCAAGCAAACCTTCCTTTGCAGAAAAAAACACAGTACCTGTTTGAAAACTGGCACCTTTGACTTTAAACTCCTTCTCATTGGTCAGAGACCTATACTCAGACAGTTCCAATCCCTGCTGTCCTTCTTCATTTTCCATTAACCCTTCTTCAACTGCTGTATCTTCCATCATGTCCTCCATTTCCTCCATTGTTTTGTTACCAATGTTTAACGTAGTTTCAGGGTTCAAACCCTGCAGCTTCAAGAAGAGTTTTCTCCCCAACATTCTGTGTTTTAAGCACATTTAAAACTCCTCCACATTTATAGAAGACACCATATCAGGCAATAAATCTTCACTTATCTTGACCATTCCCTCGAACGTTCCTGTTGTAAATCTTCTGTTGGGACTCAGTATCAGAAACAATTTTAGACAAAGCTCGGCTGCAGCCTCTAGCACAACTGGAGTGGGACGCAGGCAACCTCTCCCACTCTGCAGACATCCTCCTCCATCCTGAAATTCAGAGTGGCCATTTTGCAAATGATCAGTCCCCTACTGGCAGCAAGGCAGCAGCCGAGTAGGGGAATTTCCCTGGTGTCCTGGCCAAATTTTCCTCATTCACTGAAAAAAAAAATACCACCAACAGCTTAATCTGGTTCAATTTCAGTTGCTTACCATCTGTATCGCCCCTTCCCCCTGGTCGCCCCTGAAAAAGGGACTTCAAGGCCCAGTGGGCTTACCGGGTCAACAAAATTCAACAACAACAATAAAAAAGAATTACAGCACTGGAAAGGAGCAGGGAAATCCTAGCCCCCCCCTAAAAAATCACAGTAGTAAGTGCGGTAAATACAAACATAGAGGTGGCGATAGGGAGAAGGGCAGGGGTAAATGGAGAAAGTGACAAAGGCAAGAAGGACAGGGATGGGGCAAAAAGGAGTAAGGCCATCAGGAAATGGAGGGTAATGAGTACCAATGCCCGTAGTCTGGGCAACAAGCTCCCTGAGCTGGTGGCCTTGATGGGAGAGGGATGCCTGGATATCGTAGCAGTCACAGAACCATGGTACACAGAGAACCATGACTGGGATGTTAACATACCAGGGTACATAACCTACAGGAGAGACAGGCAGGGGAGAAGAGGGTGAGGAGTAGCTCTCTATGTAAAGGAAGGAATAAAAGCAACTGAACAAAAGAGTAAACAGGGAGGAGAGGAGGCACTGTGGGTCACTTTGGAGACTGGAAAGGGCACCACAATCTGCACAGGGGTTGTGTACAGACCCCCATGTCAGGGGGAGGGAATGGACAAGGATATGATAGAAGGCATTCTTAGGATGGCAGAGAAAGGGGAGATACTGTTGATGGGAGATCTGAATATGCCAGATGTTAACTGAGCACATTTGCTGCAGCCACATCCAAGAGCAGGGCCATTCTCGATGCCCTACAGGTGGCATGCCTCAGACAGCTAGTTTCGGAACCCACTCGTGAGGGAGCAATCTTAGACCTCATACTCTCAAATGGGGACAGTGAGAGGATCTCATATCTAGAAGTGGGTTGCCATCTGGGAGCAAGTGACCATCAAACAGTGTGGTTCACGTTAAACTCAGCTACAGAGTCAAGCCATACAAAAGTGAGGGTACTGGACTTCAGGAGGGCTGACTTTGGCAAGATGGGAGAGTGCCTCAGAAAAGCACTCAGCAAACAGGCTAGAAGGAGGGTGGAGCAACAATGGGAATCATCAAAACTGCCATCACAGAGGCAACAAGCCTTTGTGTAAGCAAATAAATCAAAACAAAAGAAAAACCACTATGATTCTCAAAAGAGGTGGCAGGGAAAGTCAGGAGAAAAAGATAGCATTCAGGAAGTATAAGGAAACACAGAAGGAGCAGGACAGAGAGCTGTACCAGTTAAGGCAGAAGGAAGCAGGAGGGAAGTCAGAATAGCAAAGGCCCAAACTGAGGAAAAGATAGCCAACTTGGTTAAGAAGGGGGATAAAACCTTTTATAGGTACATCAGAGAGCGTAGAAAGACAAAGGGAAGGATAGTGAGGCTGAATAGAATGAATGGTGGGTGGGCAGAGGGGGACAGTGAAAAAGCAGGGATACTGAATGAATATTTCTGCTCAGTATTCACAAAAGAGGAGGGGGAAGTGCCTAATCTAATTAAACAGAAGCACTCTTGATTGGGGGGGAGGTCAATCCTAGCCCTTTCACAGAAGAAAGGGTTCTGCAAGAACTCCTAAAACTGAAGGTGGACAAAGCAATGGGGCCTGATGGAATTCACCCCAGAATTCTAAAAGAATTAAGTGGGGAACTAGTGAAACCACTGACTACTCTTTTTAATAAATCATGGGAGGATGGTGTGGTACCCGAGGACTGGAGGAAGGAGGATGTGATTTCCCTTCACAAAAGTGGGACCAAGACCGAGGCAGGAAACTACAGACCTGTCAGTTTGACCTCTGTGGTAGGGAAAGTGATGGAGTCACTTCTGAAGGAAAGAATTGTTGAGTACCTAGAGGCCAGTGGGGCGCAGGACCCAAGGCAGCATGAGTTTACAGCGGGAAGGTCATGTCAGATGAATCTAATTGATTTCTTTGACTGGGTGACCAAAGTAGTAGACCAGGGAGGGGCTGTGGACATGGCCTACCTAGACTTTAGCAAGGCATTTGACACAGTCCCACACAAAAGATTAATAGTCAAATTAACCAGCCTGGGAGTGGGTCCCAGGGTGGTAGCCTGGGTAAAACATTGGCTGGACAACAGGACACAGAAGGTAATTGTAAATGGAGTCCACTCTGAAGAAAGAGGGATTACTAGTGGGGTACCGCAGGGTTCAGTACTGGGTCCAGTCCTTTTTAATGTCTTTATAAGCGACATTGCAGAGGGACTGGAAGGAAAAGTATGCCTCTTTGCAGATGACACAAAGATCTGCAACAGGGTTGATACACAAGGAGGCGTGGAAAGGATGAGAAGGGACTTGGCAAGGTTGGAGGAATGGTCAGAAGTATGGCAGCTAGGATTCAATGCAAAGAAGTGCAAAATAATGCTCCTGGGAAACAAGAACCCAGGGGAAGATTACACAATGGGGGTGGAGGTAGTAACAACAACAAAAAAGGAAAGGGACCTGGGGTAATCATATCAGATGACCTTAAGGCTAGCAAGCAATGTGAGAAGGCAGTAGGGAGGGCTGGGGGTATACTAGGATGCATAGGGACAGGCATCAGCAGCAGAAAACAGGAAGTTGTTATCCCTCTGTACAGACAGTTGGTGAGACCCCATCTGGAATACTGCGTCCAGTTCTGGAGACCCCATCTCTGTAAGGACATAGACAGGATAGAGGCAGTCCAGAGGAGGGCAACTAAAGTGGTGCAGGGTCTGCAAGAGAAGCCGTACGAGGAGAGACTAAAGGAGCTTAATGTGTATACCCTTGAGGAAAGAAGGGAGAGGGGGGACATGATAGAAACTTTTAAGTGCCTCAGTGGAATCAACAAAGTCCAAGAGGGTAGCATCTTTCAGAAAAAGAGACGTGCAAGAACAAGGGGACACAATTTAAAGATAGAGGGGGGCAGTTCAGGGGCAATGTGAGGAAGTATTTTTCACAGAGAGGGTAGTGGATGCATGAAACAGCCTTCCTGAGGAGGTTGTGGGGTCTAAAACTGTGGGAGAATTCAAGAATGCATGGGACAGACATAAGGCAATTCTTGTGGGGGGTAGGAAGAAATAGGCTGTTGGTTAACTAGGATCTGCGGCCTATCCTGTAGTTAGGGAAATGGGCAGACTAGATGGGCCAAGCGGTCCTTATCTGCCATCAAAGTCTATGTTTCTATGTTCCTATGTTACCATAATGTGTCATGAGACCGATGTCCCGATTCAGTCCAGAAATGTTAGATTTAAATTGTTTAATATATTTCAATTCCCATGTCCTTCTGACCTGTGTGTTTCTGAAGTCGCCTCTCAGTATTAAGACAGATAAATCCAAGAGAGAGTGATCTGTTTGTGAAAAATGGTTTCCTACTGGAGTGCTGATAATCTGGTTTCATATAATTCTTATAATAAAGAATGTAATTAAAAAAGATTTTGTCAGTAGCGTTGTCTAGGGATGGGAGAACCGTCTTGGTATCAGAGCAGGAATCGTCCCTCTAAACCATCTTGCCTAGGCTTGACTCTGAAATTCAGTAGAATTAATGACTCATCTTTGATTCAAAACTGTTCAGCCCATCAGTCAAATTCAGATTTGTCTGTAACTCAGTTCTCACCCTGACCAGGTAACGTTCTTGTCATAAACCTAACATCTCTCTTTTGTGAATATGTCACTTGCTCCAGGGTGGTGTCCCTCTGCAATGCGAATAAGAACATTTTTTTTAAAACTGCCATCACCTTGTGTTCTGAAAATTTCTCGCTGAGCCAATAAAAGGTATCAGACCATCTGCTTTGTTCATTTGTATGTACAAGGATCAATGCACCTACAAGTGATTCTCTTCAGAATTATAAAGAATTTTAGAGTAATATTTCTGTCAAAATAAGAAATTGGTAGGAAAAACATAAAAAGCCATTCAAAACACAAAAATGACATAATGAAAGGGTTAATGGGGGCTATGCATGAATGTGCAGAGTACTTATGCACCGTGTAGCTGCGGCACGTACCCGCCCCATATCCACTGCACCCCCCCCTGCATGGGATGCATGAAAGGGGCACACATTGTGTGTGCACCTGGCCGCGCGGACTGCAACATGCCGGGGGCAGGCAGGGGGCATGTCTGCACTACACGCCATGCACATAGGTACATAGTTTATGCCGCCGGGTCATAGTGGTGTGTAGGATACGCCAGGGGAGACCCTGCCATAACCATGGTACACGACCAGGCCTGCATGCCTACAGAGTCCCCCCCAGTCCTGGCAACCAGTCTGCAACACCCCCCAACACAAAGAGCCCCTCTGTACCTGCAGCACAGGGACCCCCCCCCAACAGAGCTCCAGCCCAGTTAGCATGGCAGGAACACCTCCCCAGCACATGTGTGCCCTATTCCCATTGCAGGCACAGCAGCCCCCATGCCTTCCCCCATCCACAATGTAGCCACAACCCCTTCCCCATCACAGGTCCACCTCATCTCCATAATGTAGCCAGGAACAACCCCCCAACAGATGACAGCCCCAGCGTAGCACAGGAACACCCCCAACCCACCCTTTGTCCCCAGTCTACCATCCCAAAGCCCCAAACCAGTACACCACCAGCTTCAGTGGTAATCAGTGCCCCCACAGCCCTGCAGCACCGACACCCCCTCTGCACCTGCCCATCAGTGCCGTGGTGCTCAACAGCCAGTGGCACAGCCCCCTCATACTTCCTCGGGCACTGGCTAAGTGTGGTGCCTATATATATAGTGGTGCACTCCCAGCATCACTGGACGGCCAGTGGGCAAGGAGGTGTGAGGGCAACTATACCACTAGCCATCCTGAGCCATGGCACCGACAGGCAGGAATGGCAGATGGGGGGGTTGTCAATGGCGTGGGGGGGTCACTGGCCGCCAATGTGTATGCCGGGGGAGCTTGGTTGAGGGGGAGGTGTATCAAGGTGGTTTATGTATTTCATTAGTGCTATTCATAATGGTCACTAGGAAAGGCATACTGAGTGACAATGGCTTGTTTCCAACTGTGTCCTGAGGACTGCACCTCTGAGTGTGGAGGGGGGCTCACCTGTATTACAGTGGGCATGGAGACTATAGGTGCTGGGGGGTGCATGTACAACTAGGGGATGGGCAGACATGTGTGGGGGGTATGCATCCAGCCTACGGGGATGGGGTAGCCATGTGTTGGAGGGGTTATGTCTTGCCCATACGGGGTCAAGGCTTTCATGTGTTGCTGGGATCTGTATTGCCCCTGCAGTGACAGGGCACCCTTGTGTTGGGGGCAGGGGATGCCTCTCTTATGACAGGGATGGGGCATATATTGGTTAGGGTTATATGACATGTGTTGGGGGCAGGGGGTATGCCTTTGCGTTATGGGTCTCAGTAGAGTTAGATTATTTAATCAAAACAACTTTCTTTTCCACAATCCCACTCAGAACCACGTGCCAGAATAAGCCCCTTCACTTGTATAACCATGTTTTCTATTTCAAAGCTATATTTTTTTAACTCACTTTATGCACCCAGTTCTGGACACTCTCCAGTGTAGGCACGCAACATACCTTCCATCCCGCCCTGCCATAGACTCAGTCCTGCCATCTGGTTTTGCCAGCTCAAAATCCACTACTCAGTGCCTGATCCCCTGAATTTAAGCCCCCCGGGGTGGGACCACCATACTCCATCAGCGATCTTTCTGAAATCTGGGCAGGCATCCGGGGAGCGGACTGAGCACCAGAGGCAGCCAGCACACTTGATGTTGGGTGAGGGGAGATGGTCCCTGGCCTCATCTTCTCCTACCAGGTCTGGGAGGACTTTTCCTCTTAATGTTGCCCCCTGGAGTTCAGCCATGCAATGATGTCATTACAGAATGCCGTCGACATCTGCCTTACTACACCCTGTTTCAGCTCCTTTTGCAGCATATGCCTCTGGTCTCCACCAGGGGTGCTGCTACTTCAGAGACTCCCTGGATCCCTCCCCAGGGAAAGGAGAGCTGTCCTGGGATGCTCAATACTCTCCCTTCCCTACCGACCCCTGGCGGCCCAAGCTCATTCCCGAACCTTGGTTGCCAGCGTGGGGTGAGGTGTGGCGTCCAGTGCCTCAGCCCTCAGCACCACTGGGCCAGCTTTATTTCAAAGCTATTAATTAATGTAAAATAGGTTTTAAAATTGCTTACATCATGAATGTGACTAAAGCCATTGGTCCAGATAATGCAAATATCACCTTACAAAAACTTGCCAGGGGTGCAAGTGCAAAGCCTATCAGAAGTTATTTTATTTGCCACTGTGACTAATAGGGAATATTCCATGAGGTGGCTTAAAATAGGATTGTTGGTTGACCCGTTGGTGCAGTGCTAACACAACCACTTGTGGCGTTGATGAACCAAGTTTGGAAATTAGCTCAGGAGCTTAAAGAGTGGGCTGTGGAGAGCAGGACTGAGCATCTGTGAGACACCTCTCCTCCTGGGAGGTCGCTTGTGGAGTCCAGAATAATCCTGGCCCCTGGTAGGAGCTAGGAGGAAGGCATTTCTGGGCTACCAGCATGAGTGGAGAGGTAGCAGCCGTCAATGCATGGTGTGTGGGAGTGTGCAACATGCGTTGTGATGACATTGCACTCACACTCCTCCGGGGATGGAGCGTGGAAAATTCTGGCTGGCAGGATGACTTCAGTCGCTCACGGGCTCCGCCCCTAATGACCCAGGTGAGCCACGAAATGAGAGTGGCATTTTGAGCCTGGGTTGGGGAGGTAAGCCCTGGGTGCAAAGGCAACAGGTAAGTCCTGGGAGAAGAGAGGCTGGGGTGACTGGCACAGAGGGATGCCACTTGGGAGGGAGAGAAAAAAGCAATAACCAATAATAACCCTGCCAAAAAGCACCATGATTGTTATTTATTGTAGAGTGTTGCTGTCCTTGTTCCATTGCAACAAGTGGCTGACCAAACCAGAGGGCATTCAATGGCAAGGTTATGCAGGCCCTGACATCGTGGGTGATCCCTGCCAATAGGAGAGAAATAAGAGTTCAAGATGGAAGCCTCGGCTACTGCCACTGGGTGGTGGTAAGGACTCACAGGGGGAAAAAGGTTACCACCTCATGTGTGATGCCAGCATCCTGCCTGCCCACCTGAGACCCACCAAAAAACAGGGCTCCTCCCTTCTCCATAGTAAGATGAAGTTTCAGTACTCCCGTGATGAGATCTGGTTGGGAGGCCACAGGTACAGTAGGACCGATTAATGTGTAGATGGAATAGTGAACTGAGCAGAAGGCAGGTGAGCTAAAGGAGACGTGGGAAGGGCAAGGAAAAAGAGAATGAGAAAAAAAAAAAATCTGATATATGTCTTAGAAGTACAAATATATGTTTCTGTTCTTTCTCCTCAGGGGTGGAATCACATATTGCAACCATGTGGGAAATGGCTGGACGCATCTTGAAGACAACATGGCTAAGTATGTAACCTATGACCTTGGGACTCTCTGGCTCATCAGAATGGATGGAAGTATCCACAACTGCACTGTCTAGAGAACCGTCTCTATAGAGGTGATAGGACGTCTCTATAGAGGTGATAGGAAATCCCTATAAAGGTTATAGGATCTCTCAATCATAGACACTTGCATGGTGGAGAGGGGGCCATGAAGTTATAGGATCTTTCAATAAAGGTTATCCTGTATGTTCTGTCAATAAAGGTGATACAGTCCGTCAATAAAGCTTATGCTGTAGGGTCAGTCAATAAAGGTTATAAGATTGGTCAATAAACGTTATACTGTCGGGTCTGTCAATAGGTTGATGATGATGTCCATAGAAACCAGAACTGACACCATATTCACAAAACAGATTCTGGTTATTCCTTGTTCATTACAAGTCCAGCACTTCAAGCTGTAGTGGAGGGTGAATCACTTATTTAACCATATTATTATAGCAGGTGCATCCCATATACAACTAATTAAACCACGCACTAATCCTAAATCATGAAAAAAAAAAGATTCAAATATTCTTATTTCAAAGAATAGAGATGCAATCAATTTATGTAGAGATAATTCTCAATATTTACAAGCAAGGAATACATATTCCTAATTTGGGCTAAAAATAAAAATAAGAAAATGGGCTATAAAAATGAGACCAAACATCCTACTTAACATATTTAACATACTAACATACTGACATACTAAAAGCCAGCAGAATAAGCCTGACGGTCTTTCATGTCTGCTCAGTAGCCAGCCCCTATTGGGCGCTAGCTGTTAAATAGGAGGGTCATGAGAACTAATATGCTCACTAGTGCAATCAATTGTTTGAAAATAAAATACTAAATTTTTGATAGAAGATAGCCCTGAATATATGATTATTTTATAAACAATATATCATAAAGTGTGACTTTTAAGAACAGGCATGTGACAACCTCTACTATTGCTGCTGTCTTTTCAAAATGAAAGCAAGGCATTTGCAACTGTCAGCTCTTAACAGAACCAAATCATTCTTAGTGCAGACGGCTGAGAATTTAACGAGCTACTGATGCCAAAAAGAAAACTTTGAAAAACAATAATTAGGTCAAACGCTTGTGTCCAGAGCCACCTGTAACTGTTTCTCCTAACCTCCCTGGTAGTCGCTTCTGTTCTTCACACCTCTCTACTATCACCATCTCTGCCTGTCACCCCCCTCCCCATATCTACCCCTGCCTCTAGCCCAGGTCCACCACCTTCCTCTCTTAACCTCCTTCAACTCTCTTCCTCTCTCCCTTTTCTAATCTGCTCACCCCACCCACTGTTGCACTTGTTCCCTGATCCTTGCCTCCCACCCACCTCTCCTTCTACCTCCCTCCCAGTTACCCCTCTACACCCACTCTCTCTTCCACTTTCCTACGCTACCTGGCACACTTGGCAGCAACTCAGTTTCTCCACTCTACCTTTCTCTTTGACAATGCCCTTCTGGCAGCTTTAATTCATGTAAATATTATTTATTGTGACTCATCATTCTTAAAAGTATGCCTAATTGTGTTGTTCTAATTGTTCTTTATATTACCTGTAGCTTTTAGACCATGTATACCCTGTACTGAATTTTGTATTCAAACTGCTTGCCTGCTAATCTCACACAAACTGTACTTCTATTGTTTGTATGCTGGCATGGAAACTTTGTAAAAGAGCCATTGGCTCAAAGGTATTTATCCAAAATTCTAATAGATAAATAAATAGGTACAATTCAGCTTGCATTCCATATGTATTCTATACATTTCCTTGATATTTATTACTGATTAAATTTGCAACAGTACATGCTTTTCATCCTTTAGATTTCCCTCAGAGTTATCTGCCTCTGTAGCTTATTGCCTACTACAAGTCATAATGCTCTGCTGTGACATCACAATCTGTTGTCATGGGAGTAACTGTGATGTCACAAGCAGGGCATTAACCCCTCAGGTAGGGAGAAAGCAACAGGAATAGATGAACTCTTCAGGAGCAAAGATCCTGTTTTCATGCAAGTGACCTCAGTAATAAATAAAGGTGAGGAAGAATACAAAACTAATATGAAATACAAGCTGAACTGTGTCATAATGTTACATTTTGTTAAAGTTCTCCTGAATATGTGAGCTGCTCTTTAAGAATTAATTTCTCATGTTAGTCCCACATGATTGATTCTATTTGCTTCATACACTGTATAATGTCTAATACATCACTGCCGAATAAACGAGCATTCCCTAATCCCATACAGAGGCTACAACCAATTACAATATCGCTCAGGGAATATTATGGATCATGACTTCTTTAACAAGTTATAGCCAGAGCTAATACAGCTGCAGCGATTCCCTTGGCTTCTTACGCTGTTCACTCTCGTGACTCCCACACCTTTTCCACTCCTCACTCCAATTCTTCTGCTGGACAGTCTGCCTTTTCCCGTCTTCCTCCATCTATCTGGAACAATCTCCCTTCCACTGTCTGCCTCTCCCCCCTCCCATTTGTCCCTCAAGCATCAGCTCAAATCTCTTGTTGCTCCCTCCGGCTCCTGCCGTGGCCCTGGCTGGCATGTACTCTCAGTGTTCCTCAGCTCCTCCTCCAGTGCCACAAGATTTGAACTTGATGCTGTTCACTGTCACTGCTTATAACTGCTGTACTTTATCATCCTCTGTATTCCCAGGAGGTGGTGACAGCTCATTCAGTGGCGGACTTCAAGCATGCATGGGACAGAAATAAAGGAATAATAGATATAAGAAGAAAAAGCTAAAGCCAGTGACCAGATAGGGTCATTGGATGCTTTGTGAGGCAGCTTAAATGAGCAGACTGGATAGGCCTAGCGGTCCTTATCTGCCAACAGCATCTATGTATTATTTGATATCTTGCATATTGTATGCCGTATGATTTGATATCTGCATGTCACCATTAGTATTTGCTGTATTTTACAACCTCATTTATTCAGTTACATATATTCACTTGTAGATTTGTCTCCCTATTCCTTCCCCTTCGGCTGCACCTTAAAATGAGCCTTGGCTCAGTGTACCTTTCCCAGCTACCAATTCGCAATAAACAAATAAATAAATAATGGTTAGACTGTAGGGTCTGTTCAAAAAGGTTATACTGAAGGGTCTGTCAATGGAGGTTCATAGTAGGGTTTGTCAATAAAGGTTATAGGATCTCTCAATTAAAATTATGCTGCATGGGCTGTCAATAAAGGTTGTAGGATCTTTCAACAGACATTATACTGACCTCCTTCACCTCCAAAATCTGGTTTGGCTCTCTCCTCCCCCCCACACATTTACACCCTCCTCTACCCCCACTCCCTTCCTCTTACACTCTTCAGACCACTGGATTCCATTACCTCCCCTTCCCTTTCTGGAAAACTACCGAGAGCCAAGATGCTATCCTGTATTGTTTCCCCAAGGTCCTCTCTTCCCCCGACTGTCTTCTCTGTCTTGATCTTCTACTCCTTCAGATCCCTTCTTGGCTAGCCTGTCCTGCAACTGCACCTGACCCATGTCATTGTGCCTCCTTCCATCTCCCTATTTGATGGGTGGGCCCCCCGGCTCCGTCTCGGATCAATATCTCCTTGACCACCTTAAGTCCCTGGTCTGTGTGGTGTCGATCTGCTCCTGAATTCACATCTGAATTTGCCAGTGACTGTTTTAACTTGTTCCTTGTACTTAGTTTGACCTATTTTTATGTATTATTGCACCTGCCTAACTGTATTGTATTCTAATTGCTTTTGCACCTTACTGTATTGTGTAGTCTGTATTTGGTATTTTATGTATTCTGCACCTGTGCTATTGTCTACGCCCTGTCCCCAGGATGCATCTGGAAATTGGTTGTTACCAGCTCAGTATGCTGGTGAAACGTTTGTAATACACAAACAAACAAATAAGCAAACTGTAGGGTCTGTCAAGGAAGGTTGTAGGATTTCTCAAGAAAGGTGATTAGAAGTCTGAATACTGTAACAACATCAGGATCCCTGAATTGTTTTTATTCTTTGATGACTGGCTAAAGCCCAAGAAGCACAAGTGCCTGTTTTCAGAGGCAACCCAGGACCACTTAGGAGGTTAAGTGACTTGCTCAGGGTCAAACAGCATGCAAGTGCAGGTTGTGGGACTCGAGGAAAAAACAGAATGGTACAGCTTACCAGCTTTTCCCACCTTCACTCCTCTACTGGGCCTTCTGCCGTCCCTTACTGTTCCCACTCTACGGACCCTGCTCTCTCCTTTCCGCCTCCCTTCACTTCCAGCCTTTAGATTCATTCAAAGGCACCTCCTGCCCCCGTCCGATTATTAACTCCTTAACTTTTCTTCCCATCTCTCCAGACCCTCCACCTTCTTGGATCCTCCTATATTTTCCTTAGGCCATTCAGTCAATTCCTGTACCCTGTTCAGCACTGCCTCCCTCCCCCTCCCCACCTCAGGCACTTGTGTACGTTGTGGTCTTCTTGCATTCCACTTGTCGTTTGCATAGAACCATACTGCTGTCTACATACCTAACTGCTATACAGCTACTGCACCTGCTATGATTGTTTAAATAACCACACACTGAGGTTTTGTGAATTTTACTTTTTCTGCACTTCCTCCCTTCTCTCCCCATCTCGCTCCTGGAAATGAGCCTCAGCCCAGTGTGTCTCTCCCAGTTAACAGTGTTTAATTAAAGAAAAATAAAATGCAGTGGAATGGCATTAACTGATATATTGTGTAGGTTTTTAGCTTTATACTATAAATAGGCTTGTAAATATTTCAGATTAACAAGTTCTTCCTCAATTGCTTATCTCAGAAATATGTGGTTATCCCAAGGTGACCTCATAGCTGCTCTGTTTGTGGCATCACAGTCTAGCTACAGTATGCATTGTGATGTCATAACATGTGGCCTGTGAAGCCACAGAAAATCCTATCTTTGGCCGGCCCAGTGAAGCAGAGGGCTGAGGCACAGAGACGCCTTACCACTTGTGCCATGCCAGAGACCGAGTTCAGGAATGAACTTGGGTTGTCAGGAGCTGGCATGGGAGGGGAGGGTGGAGCAGGACGAAGCTGCTTGATGGCAGCTTTCCTCTTCCAGGGAGGGGGGGTTGTCTCCAATAGTCCTGCCGCCTCTGGGTGGAGCTCCAGTGGCAGCGCAGGTGAGCGGTGGGTGTCTGGTAGGGTGGGGAGTCTCGCAGTGTGTGACGCGTGCGTGCCTCCACATGCGTGCGCTCATGCCAAGGAGGTGGGGTGGGCAAAAATGGCTAAACAAATAATAGAAGAAAAATCCTACTTTTTATACAGACTCCTTGAACAATTTGAAGATAACATACAGAAGAACTTGGGTAACAAAGAAACGGTCTCTGTCCCAAAATATGTTTCTAAATTTGCTGCAGCAACCAAGTAGCCTGAGTGAATGTTTTCAAAATTGTGTTCCATCTCTTTTTTTTTAAAATATTTTTTTCTTTTGCCGCTCGACTATTTATCATGCCACAGAGTCCCCTGCTGACACTTGTCTCTTGCTGGTCTCCCTTGCTTCGTAGCTCTGGTACCAACTCCAGCAGATTTTCTCTCTGGGAACAGTGCCGTCTTTTCATAGTGCCACGGCGGGCATTCCAGCCTTACCGAGTAAGCTTCTATGGTGCCTCTGGGAGCCAGACCAGCACAATGGCTGGGCGATGGTCAGTGAATCTGGTGCAGTTTCATATGCCTCAGTGTCACCGCTCTGGTTTTCTGATTTGCCTTTCCACAAGCATGCGTATGGGGGATGCCATGCATGATATAGCATCCATTTGTGCTCCTTACCCCAAGAAGCATGCCTCGTCTCCCAGCCACTCTGCCACCTGTGGCTACCTGCATGGCAGTATTGTATTGGGAGGTAAACTCCCCCTCCGCACCCCTGAAGAATACAGCATTGTCTGGGATACTCAGTCCTCCTGTCCCTGCCAGCTATTGACTCAAGCTTACTCCTAAACCCTGGTCACTGGCACTGGATATTACATAGCTGCCAGTGTGCCTATAGGCCTATTCAGACCCATGTCTTTAAAATGGTTTCCTATCACCTTAAAATTGGTAAATGTCAGGGAATACTGAAGTCTTTTAAAACCTGACCAATACTGTTTCACTTCTGGAGTCAAACTGTGCAAACAACTTCTCTAATGCCAGCAGAGTTGTGTACACTTGGTCACATTCCCCCAGGCATAGTTGCACAAAACCTTGCTGAGCGATGGGTTGAGATCACATCATGTACTTGTAGTGTGTAAGTCCAGCTTTTATAGACAACAGGATCACGCTGTTCCAAACAACAAATGCATTGGTTCTGTGCAGTTTCATTGTCTTGCAAATTCCACATGCATTTTACATGAGATTTCAGAGCAAAACAAAAAGAAAAATACCCAGATCACATTTTCACTGTATGTGTCCAAGCAATCATTTTACTATACCAGTAGTCACCCTCCTTCTGTTCCTGTTGCCAGTCTGGTACTGGTTGGTGGCCAAGCCTTCTCCTGTGCTGCTCCAGCTGGAAGTATCTGCTCCCTAAAATGCCCCCCTGGAATGATGCTTTGTGG
Source organism: Neoceratodus forsteri (assembly GCA_016271365.2). Lineage (NCBI taxonomy): Eukaryota > Metazoa > Chordata > Ceratodontiformes > Ceratodontidae > Neoceratodus > Neoceratodus forsteri. Next base: position 28,819,905 of record CM028138.1, read on the forward strand.
TGTTGTGGAGAGAGCATAGACTTGGGAAACAGGAAGCACAGGTTCAATTCCCACCAGAGCTGCTTACTCACTATGTGACCCTAAGCTAACCACTTAACCTCTTAGTGGTACAGCACCTCTTAGCTGTTACAAAAATAGGTAAATGGAGGACCCCACTGGAAAAAATGTTTTACCTCACTTGGGCTATCAGTAAAGAAACTACAAAATAAATAAAAATGAATATAAATTTGGTCTAGTGACTCCCTTACCCTTTTCAAGTCTGTACTAATAATCTTTCTCCATTGTTTACAACTGCTTAGGAATTATGTGCAGATTGTACTTACTATCTATGTATTTTATGATGGAAGTTAATAGTTGCATTCATTTGCAATATCTTGAATATTTACTGTTTGCTTTTTCATTGCTTCTTGCACTTTGTAAACTATTTTGTAACACAGAGTACAAAACATGTTACAGAAAATGAAATTGAACTGAATGAAATTTCTTACTGTGGGGTTTTCGTCTGGCAATATTTCTAAAACTTTGACTGATGGAAAATCTTCATAAAACGAGTCTTTTCCTAGAAGGGGGTTTCCCCATAGTTTGCAACCTTGGCAAAGGTGAAGTGTCCAAATTACACAGCATTACTATAATTCATTCCGTCAAAGATGATTGTGGCCACTCTTGGAGGCCAAAACAAATGACAGAGCCAAATATGAAAAATGTGTGCTGTTGTTCTAAAAGAACCCCTCCAATTAACCCTATGAATCTATTTCTTCTACCATGTAATCAGTTGTGGGGCAATGCTGATGTTGCATGACTTGCAATGATCTTGACAGATTATCTCTTAATATGGGTGTTTTTAAAAGAATTGCAGCACAAACCACAAAAAAGACAATGGGGATACGTCAAGTGATCCCAGCCAATGCACTCCACAACAACTTGCACTGGATTATTAGCTCTGGTGTCAATTGGCTCCCTGCACAATTGTCCAGGAATGGTTTGTAAAGGGTGCTGATTGACGCTGGAGCTAATAGTATTGTGCGAGCTGTTGCACAGCTCATTGAGTGGGACGAATTGACAGGTAGCCAAGACAAACAACATTAGCAGCAGTTTTTTAGTAGCAAAACTAAAATATTCATATCATTTTTTTGAGCAATAATACACTTTGAAGTTTCTTTTTTGTAGATATTTTTCTACCCCAGCCACATCTGTCAGTCATGGAGGTACCCCAGTCCCAGGGGTATACCTTGTTCTGGCCTGTATCTCCTGGCCTCCCAAGCCACGGTAGCCCACCAGCTATGTCCACAGCTCTTCCCTCCATGGCAGGCACTCCAGGGGATGGGCTGCTGTCCCCTGAGGCTGTACACAATGTGGACTAGGATCCTGTATCAGCAGGATTTATGCCCCAGGACAGCCAGAAGCCCAGGCTGTCATTCAGATGGCCAATGGTTTTTCTCCATTTCTTTGGTCCATCCTACGTACCTGATGTTAACGCAGCCTCCTATCACCTTTGTGCACACACAGCATGTCTTCTGCAGTGGGAGCAAGCTCCCTGGCCCTGATGAGGGGTTTCTGCAGTGACATAACTTGCCACCAACCTATCCCTCAGCTGAGGCACACTGCCGCATAGTAGCTACCTTAGCCTGACCTGCCTCCTGATGTGACCACCCAGCTTCACTCCCAAAAGAAGAATGTAGGTAGCCTCCTCTCCCAGAAGAAGGAATGGGGGTAACCTCATCTCTAAGCAACAGGAATAGGAGGTTACTTCTTCTCCCAGCAGTAAGAAAGGGAAATAACCTTTTGTCTCAGAAGCAGGAATTAATGGGGGGTTACGTCCTCCCAACAGCAGAAATTGGTGGTATCCTCCTCAACTAGCAAAAGAAATGGGAGGGAATTGTTCCCCCCCAGCTGCAGGAGGTAACCTCCTTCTTGGGCAGCAGGAATGGGGGTTAACTTCCTCTTTTGCAAACAGAAAACCCAACACTTATCATCCATATGAAGGCAACAGTGCACAAAATCTGGATTACAATATTTACTTTTATTGATAGCTACTGGTGCAAAACAGTGCTGTGCAGACAGCAACCCCAAAACACCCAACGTGCCTCCCTTCAGATCTGAAGCTTTAAGTGTGATAGCCTCGGGTGGCTGTCTAGAGCTAAACAGAAGCCTTAAAGGAGCAGACATACCACGAACAACCAAATCAAGGGCTAATAATTATACAATGTGCCTGAAAAGGTGTGCTACATGTGCAAATGAAAAATAACATGAAACAATGCATAGAACATACAGTTATATATATACTAAACAAGCATTTGTCAATGCCAAAGTTCGATTGCAGGTATTTGCAGTGGTGTTTGGCACGTATGGTGCTTTACCCTAATGCCCTGTGCGATTGCTGGTATTTGCACAATAAATTTTCAGCATGACCTTTTTGTTACCCCCATTGTGCGCTACATAGGCAGAAACACATTTTGGTCAGGATGTGAAAAATGACAGCTGTACTGCTCATAAGGAAGTGTGGTAAAATGGCAATGTTGAAAATCTGGAGTGGAAATATTGAAAATTCGCAAACCTACGGAGTGCGTGGGAACTGTGCAACGCAGCTCGTGAAACAGTCATTGTTAGGAATTTTTCACCAGATTTTCAACATTGGCATTTTAAAACCTCTGCTAATGAACAGTGTCACTGTGATTGTCTTACTGTGTCCCATACATTGATTTTGCACACCGACTGTGCCATTGTGCACTACATGGGCGGAAACACATTTTGGGCAGGATGTGAAAAATGACAGCTGTACTGCTCATAAGGAGGTGTGGTAAAATGGCAATTTTGAAAATCTGGAGTGAAAATATTGAAAATTCATATACTTACGAGCGTGTGTAGGAACTGCACAACACACGCTCGTAAAACAGTTATTTTTAGGAATTTGTTCACCAAATTTTCAACATAGCCATTTTAAGACCTCTGCTCATGAACAGTGTCACTGTGATTTTCTTAATGTGTCCCATACATTGATTTCGCTTCAGCAGATTCATGCCATTGTGCGCTACTGTACGAAACACGTTTTGGGTGAGATGTGAAAATGACAGCTGTACTACTCATAAGAAGGTGTGGTAAAATGGCAAAGTTGAAAATCTGGAGGAAATATTGAAAATTAGCAAACTAAGAGCCGCATGAGGAACTGCGCAATGCACGCTCGTAAAACAGTCATTTTTTGGAATTTTTGCACCAAATTTTCAACATGGGGTTTTTGGGACCCCTTCTCATGAATGATAGAACCATAGAAACATAGAAACATAGACTTTGATGGCAGAAAAGGACCACTTGGCCCACCCAGTCTGCCCATTTCCCTACCTACTGGATAAGCTGCAGATTCTAGTTAACCAACAGCCTGCTTCCTGCAACCCCCCACTATAATTGCTTTGTGTCTGTCCCATGCATGTTTGAATTCCCCCACTGTTTTAGACCCAATGACCTCCTCAGGAAGGCTGTTCCATGTATCCACCACTCTCTCCATGAAAAAGAATTTCCTCACATTACCCCTGAGCCGTCCCCCCTCTATCTTTAAACTGTGCCCGCTTGTTCTTACACATCTCTTTTTCTGAAAGATGCTACCTTCCTGGACTTTGTTGATTCCCTTTAGGTACTTGAACGTTTCTATCATGTCCCCCCTGTCCCTCCTTTCATCAGGGGTATACATATTAAGCTCTCTCAGTCTCTCTTCATATGGTTTCTGATGTTGACTCCTGCACCATTTTAGTTGCCTCCTCTGGACTGCTTCCATCCTGTCTATGTCCTTGCGTAGATGAGGTCTCCAAAACTGCACACAGTACTCCAGATGGGGTCTCACCAACTGTCTGTACAGAGGGATAACCACTTCCTTTTTCTACTTGTGATGCCCCTTCCTATGCATCCCAGTATCCCCCAGCTCTCCTTACTGACTTTTCACATTGCATACCCACCTTTAGGTCATCTGATATGACTACCCCCAGGTCCCTTTCCATTTTGTTGTTGTTAGTACCTCCCCTGCTATTGTGTACTCTTCTCCTGGGTTTTTGTTTCCCAGGTGCATTACTTTACTTCTTTGCATTGAATCTAAGTTGCCATATGTCTGACCATTCCTCCAACCTTGCCAATTCCCTTCTCATCTTTCTACCTCTTGTGTGTATCAACTCTGTTACAGATCTTTGTGTCATCTGCAAAGAGGCACACTTTCCCTCAGACCCTCTGCAATGTCACTTGTGAAGATGTTAAGAGATTGGACCCAGTACTGAGCCCTGAGGTACTCCACTAGCAACCCCCTTCTTGGAATGTGTTCCATTCACTATTACCTTCTGTGTCCTGTTGTGCAGCCAGTTCGCTACCCAGGCTACCACCTGGGACCCACTCCAGGCTGGCTAACTTGATTATTAATCTTTGTGCAGGACTGTGTCAAATGCCTTGCTAAAGTCTAGGTAGGCCATATCCATAGCCCTCCTGGTCTATTACTTTGGTCACCCAGTCAAAGAAATCAATTAGATTAGTCTGACATGACCTTCCTGCTGTAAATCCATGTTGCTTTGGGTCCTGTGCCTTTGGCTCTAGGTGCTCACAATCTTTCTTTCGAAGTGATTCATCATTTTCCCTACACTGAGGTCAAACTTACAGGTCTGTAGTTTCCTGCTTCTGCCTTGTTCCCACTTTTGTAAAGGGAATCACATCTGCCTCCTCCAGTCCTCAGGTATCACCCCATCCTGCCATGATTTGTTAAAAAGTGTGGTCAGTGGTGTCACTAGGTTCCCCTTTAGTTCTTTTAGGATTCTGGGGTGAATCCCGTCAGGCCCCATTGCTTTGTCCACCTTGAGTTTTAGGAGTTCTTTCAGGACTCTTTCTTCTGTGAATGGACTGGTATCAACCCCCTACCCAGAGTGCTTCTATTGTCTGGTTTAGGTAACTGCTCCTCATCTTCTTTTGTGAATACTGAGCAAAAGTATTCATTCAGTATCTCTGCCTTTTCACTGTCTCCCTCTGCCCACCTCCTCTCTCCTTTATTAATCTTCACTATCCCTCCTTAACCTTTCTATGCTCCCTAATGTACCTATAAAAGGTTTATCCCCTTTTGACCGGGGTTGGCTATTTTTTCCTCAGTTTGTGCCTTTGCTATTCTGATTGCCTTTCCTACTTCTTTCTGCTTTAGTTGATACAGTTCCTGTCGTGCTCCCTCTGTGATTCCTTATACTTTTGAATGCAGCCTTTTTCTCCTTAACCTTCCCTGCCACCTCTTTTGAGAACCATAGTGGTTTTTACTCCGCTTTGTTTTCTTTATTTGTTTTACACTAAGACTTGTTGCCTCTATGATGGCAGTTTTGATTTTTCCATTGTTCTTCCACCCCTCCTATTTGGCCATTTGCTAATGCATTCTTCAGGTGTTCATCCATTTTGCCAAAGTCAGCCCTTCTAAAGTCCAGTATCCTTGTTTTTGTATGGCTTTATCTCCATGGCTGTGCTCATTGTAACACACTGTGCAGTGGTCGCTGTTCCCAGATGTCTACTGACTTCTAAATTTGTGATCCTCTCTCCATTTGAGAGTACCAGGTCTAGTATTGCTCCCTCCCGGTGGGTTCCAGCACTAGCTGTCTAAGGTCTGCCCCCTGCAGGGCATCGAGAATGACCCTGCTCTTGGATGTGGCTGCAGTACATGTCCTCCAGTTAATATCTGGCATATTCAGGTCCCCCATCAACAGTATCTCCCCTTTTTCAGCCATTTTGAAAATGTCCTCTATCATTTTCTTGTCCATTTCCTCCCCTTGAGATGGGGGTCTGTATACAACCCCTGTGCGGATTGTGATGCCATTCCCCATCTCCAATGTAACCCAGAGTGCCTCTTGTCCTCCCCCTTTACTTTTTAGTTCTGTAGCTTTGATCCCTTCCCTTTTGTATAGAGCTACTCCACCTCCTCTTTTGCCTTCCCTGTCCCTTCTGTAGATTGTGTACCCTGGTATGTTGACATCCCATTCATGGTTCTCAGTGTACCATGTTTCTGTGACTGCTACAATATCCAATTGTCACTGTCATGGCGTTATTCAGGCCTGAAGGGTGATTTCGCAGTCGGTGCACAGTCACTGCATAAAATCACCCTTTGGGCCTGATATAACGCCATGACAGTGACATACTCCACGAGAAGGAGCCCCCAAAAACCCCATGTTGAAAATTTGCGCAAAACTCCAAAAAATGCTTGAGATATGCAATAAAGTTGAACCCCCCCCCATCTAGCCCATTATACAGCTTACCGGCATTTCCTCAGTTCGCGGTCGGCTTTGAAGAGTGCAGACATGTTCCCGGTCCACTGAAGATCATTGTGCCAAGCTCTGGAGGTAAGTATGGGGGTGTGTGTAGAGAGCAGGGTCTTGTAGTGGGTGGAGTGCGGGTTGTTGTGGGAGGCGGAGAGAGACTGTGTGGGACCGTTTTTCAATTTGCAGTTTTTTTTTTTTACTTTGACGATGTGGGACATTTGCCATGCTGGGGTGGGCTTCCAGCATGGCAGAAGAAGATGGCTGGGGGCGCCGTGGAGCTGATGGGGGATTGGGCACCCCCGTTGGCTGACAATGCGGGATGTTTGCCACGCTGGGGTGAGCTCCCAGCTTGGCAGAAGATGGCTGGGGGGGCCAAGGAGCTGACGGGGGATTGGGCACCCCCGTCGGCTGACAACGTGGGACGTTTGCCGCTGGGGTGGGCTCCCAGCATGGTGAAAGATGGCTGGGAGGGCCGAGGAGCCAATGGGAGATTGGGCACCCCCGTTGGCTGACAACGCGGGATGTTTGCCATGCTGGGGTGGGCTCCCAGCGTGGCAGAAGATGGCTGGGGGTGGCCGAGGAGCTGACGGGATTGGCACCTCTGTTGGCAAACAACGCTGGATGTTTGCCACACTGGGTGGGCTCCCAGTGTGGTACCAAAAATTTGCGGGGCGGGCGAATGCGGTGTTTAGGCGACAGCGGTGGTTTTCTTGAGCGAAGACCACGCTGCATACACAGCCTCCCCACCCATTGGTGCAGGATCACACGCCTGCTCAACTGAGCAGTGGATTGGAAGGGAGAGGCACACCACCAAAGTGTGCTACTCTCCCAAAACATTCCTTGTGCATGCGCGCAAGCGAACATAATAATGATGCAAATAATTTGAATATATCAATGAACTGCATATCAAAGCTCATTACAATATAAAACAAAAGTATAATTTGCCAATCAGCTTGTTAAAAACATGTGCATATATATATATATAATTATTTAAAGTATCAATTAAGTGGCAATAAGACATGCCAGGGTGTGTAATTAAGGGGGAACAATTGCATGGCTCGAGGGTGTTGTTAGGCACGAGGTGTTTGCACCGAGTGCCTTTAAACACCTGGGAGCAAAGTGCAAGTATTCTCCCATAATTACACATCCCTGAAGTGTCTTATTGCACTTATAACAGGGTGAGAAAAATATCTTTCTAATTTTTATGCAAAAAATATGATACACGTTGTTACTGCAAGTAAAACAGTAAATTTATTGCAAGCTTGATAAAGTAAGCTAGTTCACTGGCACAGAGGTAGGGCTACCACCCACCAAGCCAGCAACCTGGGATCGGCAACAGTCTCAAGTCGCTGGGGCTGGTAGGGGAGGGAAAGGATCAAGCGTCTGCTGGACTGCTCTCCTCTCCCGGGGAGGGCAGAGTGCTTGGTCACTGAATGCTGTGCTGTGTAACACTCATTGATCGATCAGTCGGCACCGTCCGTGGAGGTGAGAAGAGGGTTGTGCTGGTGCCGGCTATGTTATGGGATGGGGAGACTGGATGGTGGGCACTACTTGCTGGGCTGGGGGGGGCCACTTGATCACCAGGAAAGGGGGTCGTTTGCAATATTCTGGCAATGACGACATTGGGGACCAGGGAAGGGGGCATTATGTTAAGTACAATGATATGACAGGCATCCAAAATCTGGGAGGGGGCAATTTTATTACTTCATTAATATGGAGGCATGGATCGGGGGGGGGGTGCCATTTCTATATATTAATAGTAAGGCAGCATTGGGAATGGGGAGGGCACTGCATCACCAAGAGTGGGGTGGGATATATATTAATTAATATGGGCCGCATGGGTTTTGGGGAGGGGGCCACTAAACTACCAGAGAAGGAGTAATGCTGAATGTTGGTGGGGTTTGGGGATGGGGGACCCCTTGAATTTGTTGCAAGGGACCTGCAGAAGACCCTTGCTGTGCACCAGGTGTTTGCCACATGGGAGGGTGTGCTGCAAGTGTGGAGATCTAGGCACCAGGACCCCTCCTATACCAGAATCTGGTGCAGGGTTCCTGGCACACAGGACATAGGTGCAAACTACTGTGTGCCGCAGCTTGCGCAGATCCTAGCCCTTTTCAAGAATCGAGCCCCAGCTCTTTGTACTGCGTAAAACAAATGACAACACGGTATAGAACTGGATTACACAGCAGCACATTGTACATTGATAAAAAGCAGCACACTATGTATACAATAAGATGCACCAGCATGCATTATTATGGGTCAATTATCGCACACCTCAAGTACTTTGTCAGGCCTGAGGCACTTGTGCCGACTACCTTTAAACATGAAAGAAGAAAGTGCGATTACTGATCATAATTACACATCCCTGAAGAGTCTTATAGCGCTTATAATGAGTTCTACTTAAACAGGTTTTAAAAGGTTTGCTTCATGATTTTTTTATAAGAAAATATTGTGTTCTGTATAAGATAGGAATAGAAGACAAAAACAGTTTCGGCATCTTGATATTGTAGTGCACTCTGGTGCACCAAGCTAAACAAGTTGAGGAGTGCAGTTACAGCCAGATAATTACACTTTGTACATAGCTTTTAGCCAGTCAGAGGGCTAGAATGATTTTACCCATGTTATTAAAAAAAAAAAATCAATTTTCGTGACAGCTTCGTTTCTTTCTTTTTTCATTTTTCACTTTTCACAACAGCTTGTCCTGCTTGGAATCTCAGGGATGTGCTGACATCATTAGGCTATATTTTGGAAAAAAATCCTGGGGTCTACAAGAAAACAGCAACATAATAAACAGCAAATGTGTTAGTTGCAAAAGGAAATGATTCAGACCAGTAATGCGGACCTTTCTATTTGACCATTTAGGGTTACTCTTTTTCTAGCACGCAAAGTAAAAATCCATAAAAATTCTCTCCTAAGTAGAATTAAGTCAAAATCCCCCTCTCCCCAATAAAATACAAGGTCACATACCTGAAAAAATGTGAGAACCGATTTGGAACCGATGACAAAGATACCACAGACTTGTAATCATGTCTGTGCACCATAACACAAACCTGTTCGCCAAACCTAGCTTTCAACTTTCATTTTGCAGTAGGATCAGGAGTTAAGTACTTACCCTCTCCTTTGTCGGAAGCAGCAATGGGGGGATGGGCAAAAACAAACACTCTGCTTGTATACGTTCTATATAAATTAAAGCTTTAGTGAACCAGCACCTTCGCAGCAGCAAAATGATGGTAGTTCCAGGTTCACTGCAACTTTAATTTTTTGTATATAATTTCCAAGCAGCTCTGCTGTGAGCATTAGATTACTTGTTTTTGTATGTGAGCCCATTCTGGGTTCAGGGGCACCCTGACTGATGGGTATGCCATCAGCACAACAACATTTTTACAGCGAAGACCATCACAGGAACAAATATCGCCAGGTCGCTGTGATGGTCCTACTGTACACCTGCACTGTGTCTTCCGGTGTTTTGCCCCCACCCTGAAACAATTCCAACCCAGAGTTGGTTATTTAAAGATAAGGGGTGTCAGGGTATAGCCCCCCCACATGGGGTGTGTATGTGTGGGGCAAAGCCCCCCCAGAAAAAACACTTTGTTCCTGACGGCAAAAATGCTGACAGTCGGTATTGTTCCTGTCGCTGTACGGGATGTCGACAACAATTGTCGATGTAGCTTGATGGAACTGACTAATGTGACTACAAGCTACTTTACATGTGGTGGAGTGCCTGGAGGTCTACGGCTTTCAAGATGAAAGCCAGCATGGGTTCATCCAGGGGAGAGCGTGTCAGACAAACCTGGTTGAATTCTTCGACTGGGTGACAAGTCAAGATCTCTGGACAGTGGAAGGCCAGTTGATGTCCTGTATTTGGACTTCAGCAACGCTTTCAATTTGTTCCCACCTGGGAGGTTGATATGGAAACAACAGAACCTAGGGGTGGGAGAAAAATTCAGATGGATAGCAAACTGGCTCAGCAACCAGCAACAGAAAGTGGTGGTACAGTGAGAGGCTTCAGCTCCCAGGAGGGTCATCAGTGGGGTTCCTTAGGGATTCGTGCTGGGCCCTGTCCTGCTCAATGCTCTCATTTGCAGACATGAGGGAGGGAGGGAGTTAGGTGCCAAATGAGGCTTTTCACAGATGATTACAAGCTTGGGGCCGTGGTAGACAGTGAAGAGGGAAGGAAGACACTGCAGGATGATTTGACAAGGTTGGAAAGGTGGGCACACACTTGGTAGCTGGGGTTTAATGCTAGGAACTGCAGCATCCTACATCTAGGATTCAGGAACCCTGGGTTCAATTATCATTTGGGGGGACAACTGTTTGTATCTAAGGAGGAAAAAGTCCTAGGTGAGGTCATAGATACAAGAATGAACAATTTGGAATAGTCTGGAGAGTGGTTGCTAAGGCAAATAAAATGCTGGGGTGTACTGTATTTCTAGGGGGATAACCTCGAGGAGATGGGAGGTCATTTTGCCCCTGTACCACTCCCTAGTGAGGCCTCACTTGGAGCACTGTGTACAATTTTGGTGCCCTTACCTAAAGAAGAATGTTGCACTTTTGGAGAGAGTTCAGAGACAAGCCAGGCGGATGATCCAAGGCCTAGGTGGAATGCCTTATGAAGAGCAGCATAAGGAGCTGAACACGTACTCCCTGGAGGTCAGAAGGGGCAGGGGGAGCATTATAGAGGTCTTCAAATATATGAAGGGGATCAACAGGGTAAACAAGAAGGATCTCTTTATGTTGAAAGGGGAAGGAAACACGAGGGGACATAACCTTAAATTGGTAGGGGGGAGGTACAGGGGGGAGGTGAGGAGACACTGATTCACAGAGAGGGTAGTGGCACCTAGGAATGTATTACCAAGGGAGCATCTGGCAAAGAAAACAGTCAAGAAATTCAAGGTGGAGTGGGACAGATACATGGACAACATCAGGTTGGAAGGGAGGTAATCATCAAGTGGCTCGGAGTGCGCCAGGGGGTAGGGAGCACAAAAGAGGAGGAAGGGAGGAACAGCAGCTGAAATCTAATTAGGAGCTGCATCTCTGGCAGATAGACCATTGGGCTTAATCTGCCTGCAATTTTGTATGTATGTACGTACATACGTATGTACGTATGTATAAGAATTGAGGTAGCCTTCTCTGCCAGTAGCAGCAATGGAGGTAACCTCCTCTTTTAGCAGCAGGAATGGAGATAAACTCCACTCCCAGCAGCAGAAATGGGTAGCTATCTCTTCTCACAGCAGCTGGAATGTAAGTAACCTCTTCTTCTTTCAGCAGGAATGAAGGTAACCTCATCTCCCAGCAAGAATGGAGGTAACCTCTTCTCCCAGCAGCAGAAATGGAGATAACCTTCTCTCGCAACAGCAGGAATGGAGGTAACCTTCTTTTCCAACAGCAGAAATAGAGATAATATCCTCTCCCTGCAGCAGAAATAGAGGTAACCTCCTCTTTCATCATCAAGAATGGAGGTAACCTTCTCTCTCAGCAGTAGGAATGAAGGTAATATCCTCTGCCAGCAGCAGGAATGGAGGTAACCTCTTCTCCCAGTAGTAGAATTGGAAGTAACCACCTTTCTTAGTGACAGAAATGGAGGTGACCACCTCTCCCAGCATGAATGGAGGTAACCTCTTCTCCCAGCAGGAATGGAAGTAACCTCTCTTCTCAGCAGAAGGAATGGAGGTAGCCTCTTCTCCCATGAGCAGGAATGGAGGTAACCTCTTCTCCCAGCTGTATGAACGGAGGTAACCTCTTCTCTAAGCAGCAGGAATGGAGGTAACCTCCTTTCCCAGCAGAAATAAAGGTAACTTCTTCTACCAACAGCAGGAATGGAGGTATCCTCTTTTCCCAAAAGCAGGGTTACAGGTACCCTCCTCTCCCAGCAGCAGGAACGGAGGTAACCTCTTCTTCCGGTGGCAGGAATGGATGTAACCTCCTCTACCAGCAGGAAGAATGGAGGTACCCTCCTCTCTTAGCAGCAAGAATGGAGGTAACATCTTCTTCCAGTGGCAGGAATGGAGGTAACCTCCTCTTCCAGCAGCAAGAATTTAGGTAACCTCCTCTCCCTGCAGGAGGAACAGCGGTACACTCCTCTCCCAGCAATAGGAATGGAGCTAAGCTCCTCTCTCAGCAGTAGGAATGGGTAGTAAACCTCCTTCCCCAGGAGGATTGCTGGGAATTTCCTCCACAACCATAGGAATAGGGGCAACTTCCTGAATGAGCAGAGAGGATGGAGGAAACTCCTCATCTAGCAGCAGGAATGGGGTTAATTTCCTCCTTGCTGGAAAAGAGGACATCTTCCTCTCCAGTTGGGTTTTAACTGCCTCCTCTGCCAGCAGCAGGAATGGTTTAACATCTGCCTCACTGTAGAATATGGCAACCTCCTTCTATTGAAATGAGTTGAGGTGTTTAAGATAAATAGACTTAACTGTTATGTTATTTTCACACTCTACTCATGGCGGCATCCTTGGACGTGCTTACAAACAGGAATACATTTTTTTGTGACTTATTTGGTCTGGGAATAAACTAAAATTCGATATAAAATGCACCTCAAAAAAGTCTCTGGGGTTGGCTTTTCTCAATTTAGGGGAGCATTTTCTGGTGGCAGAACTGACAATTGTTCTTCATTGGTTAAATTCATCGTACTAATCATACTGGAAGTTAAATGAACTTATACAAAAAATCTTAGAATCCCTTTCAAGAACATTGGTTGCCAACCTCCTGAAGGAAGCAGCACAGGTCTCAGCTAACTCCTATATCTAGCGTACTCTCCAAATTAGGGGATTTTAAAATTAAATCACAATATATACACATAAAATGTTTTCTCTTCTGGGCCTTACCATTTGAAAGGAAGTTTTCCCTGGCAACTCTCCAAAATTGTTTTTACTGTAGTAGAGGCTGGGATTACGTTACTTGTTTCAGTTTATACGGGACAATGTAGTTATCTCTATTGCTCAGCTGGGGCAGGAATATAGCCTCTTTAAACAGGATTTTTATTGATATCTTCTGATATGTGCATACATCACTTCACCAGGAGATCAGAGGGCTGTGGGTTCTGTTCCCACATCTGGCACTTGGGTTAATATCCCAATACTGACACTGTAGTACAGCATGAGAGTGGTGCTGCACTCCCTGAGGTGCAGTCTTTCGGATGAGATGTTAAACTGAGGTCCATCTGCCTGGATTGGTGGTAGTTCAGGTGGATGTTAAAGATCCCATGGCACTTATCGAAAAGAGTAGGGGAATGTCCCTGGTGTTCTGGCCAAATTTCCCTCATTCACTAAAAATACCACCAATGGCTTAATCTGGTTCAATTTCAGTTGCTTACCATCTGTATCCCCTCCCCGGTCGCCCCTGAAAAAGGGACTTCTAGGCCCAGTGGGCTTACCGGGGTCAACAAAATTAAACTAACAAACAAACATGAGGGAGAAGGCTACCACCCAAATACTACTGATTATCCTATTTTCTAAAACACATTTGTTATGTATCAAACACTGGGCCATCTAATTTCAAGAGTATATGAGGCTCTCCTCCAGACCACTCACTATAATACTGATTATGCTGAACATAACTGGAACTCAGATTATAGTATCCATGGCTTTGACTACGGGGCAATATCAGCATATGTAAAATAGCAAGAAGAAATCTAGAAATTTAATTGGCTGAGGGATGTCACCTGACTGTGCATTAAGTCTCTATAAGCACCTAGTCAGGCACAACTCTCATCTTCCTCCCCCCCCCAAAACCCTATTTAGAGCTATTTTATTAGTGTAATAAGCAACTCCATAATATGCATCATAGGTTAGCACCCTTTGCAGACTGTGTGAGAGACCTTTTGATACCATGCATTTCTGCTTAAAGTTGAACCAGCATAATATTCTGTGGTGATTTGCATATACAGTCCATTGTGCTTTGCATTATGGGGGTATGTGTGATTTTGTATTTCTTTAAAACTTGGCTTCCCGGCCAGTGACCTTTGGGGTAGCCATTGCTTCAGTGCTTGCACACTGAGGTTATTGTTTTATAGGATTTTAATGCACTTCCCAGGAGCGTAAGAACACTCTGTCTTCAGCCACGTACCTTGCTACACTTCTGGGGCATGCATTAAAATCCTATAATGAACATCCTGTTGTGGCTTATTTCTTACTCAGAACATGATGCATCACATTTGGAACCTCCATGCAGTGCAGTATGATAAGGAACCTGTACAATTCCATGAGTCATAACCAGTAAATGGAAATGAAGCCCAGCTGACACGGATAGTTGAGGCACTGGTTACCTTACCTCCTGCCACACTGGCATCACTGGTTCAGGAATAGAGTATGGCTGCTCATGTGCTGGTGTAGGAGGGAGGACTGAGCATTCCTAGGACAGGACTCCTCCCTTAGGGACTGGCTGAGTGTTTTTAACTGCTTGTCTGACACGTGGAGGTGCCTTGATGGCTGCGCAGCAAGCCCACACAAGGGGAGGGACCTCACATACAGGGTACTGGGGGGGGGCATCTTCACAGTAGCAGAGCTCACACATCGTGCCTATAGTATGCAAGGTGGGCCTGGGGAGAAAACAAATTGGAAAAGATTTCTGGCCGCAGGATGAAGACCTGAACCCTGACAGGCCCCACACCAGCAGCCATGCAATCCCCTTCACAAGTCCCGTGGCAGAGGACAATGGATGGAAGGTAAGTCCTGGAAAAGACGGGTGACAGGGCCAGAGGGAACAGTCAGAAGGGGCGGCCGGGGTAGACAATGGCAGCACAAAGTGTTAATAAAAAATAAATAAATAAATGTGGAAATGGCCAAAGCAATGAATTCTAGTAGCTGACAGGAGTTTACACGGAACGCTTCTCAAAGATGTTTCTGGATATCAGCCACACAGGCCAAAAATCAGAGTGTAGGGATGCCAAGTGTTGGAGCAATTGCAATATCTCTCTGGCCACACAAGCCCAAATGTTTATTATTGACCTCTGTTGACTACCTTTGGGCATGGATTGAAGGGTAAACCAATGAAGGCTGGAGGGAAACCAATGAAAGGCTGAGCGTCCCACTCCTGACTGCTGGATTTTGTACCTGAGTAAGGGCTGGTCTGCTGTATCAAATGCTTTGGCAAGATCAGTTATGGTTGCACTGGCCAAAAGCCCTCGCTCACACTGATGTGAATGGAGTTTGTACGTTTTAGGAGGGCAGTGGTTGTGATGGAGTGGTTCACCAGGAAACCAGATTAAAATGAGCTGACAAAGTAAGTATAGGAGTTGGTTGATAGGTGACCTGCTTTTTTTACTATCTTGGAGAAGGTGAGCAGGAGGCAGATGAGGTAATAGTAGCATGTTTCAGGGCAGGCAAAATAATACGCCCAACTCATATCAGAACTCTGAGTCGTCCTATCACCTTTAATGAGACATTCCGTTGACTTTTAGTATGGTAGTCTCATTATCACCTATTTAGAGGCATCCCACTACCTATATTGAGTTGTTCTATAACCTATACTCAGATGTCCTATCGCCTACAGTATATGGAGAAATCCTAGAAGCATTATTAAAAAATAGACATCCTATCACCTGTATTAGGTGTCCTGTCACCCATGTTGAGATGTGCTATTACCTATAATAGGAGTAGATGCCTTACTGCCAATAGTGACATATCCTACTACTTATATTAAGATGTCCCACCACTGATAATGAGAGAAGATGACCTCGCACCTATATTGAGAGTTTAGCACCTAGAGAGAGATGTCCTATCACCTTTAAAGAGAGTAGACATCCTATCTCCTACTGTATACTAAGACATCTCAGGACCTCTACTGAGATGTCCTAGCATCTTTGATGAAACTAGGCATCTGGTCACCTGTACTGAGATATTTTATTACCTTTGATGAAAGTAGGCATCCTATCACCTATACTGAGATGTCCTATCATCTTTAATGAAAGTAGGCATCCAATCGCCATACTGAGATATCCTATCACCTTTGATGAAAGTAGGCATCCAATCACCATACTGAGATATCCTATCACCTTTGATAAAAGTAGGCATCCTGTCACCTATACCGAGATGTCCTATCATCTTTAATGAAAGTAGGCATCCAATCTTCTATACTGAGATATCCTATTACCTTTGATGAAAGGGTAGTACTTCATTTCTGTGCATCAATATGGGTGAAGTCATTTGCGCTGATGAAATCGAGCAACTTCAATAAGGGTGACTGGTACATTTCAGCTACAAGCCAATATGCGCGATTATGACATTTCGGCTAACCCCAGTGGCAATGAACACCTTGGAGTTAGAATCCTAAAGATTGGGGTTATGGGGTGCAAGGACCCCCCCCCTGCAAAACAAAGATACTTGAATAACCATGTCCCCAATGCCTCAGAAGTCGGTGCCCAATGAGTGATGAATGAACTATGGTAGCGGACATGGATTACATTGGATAGCAAGGCGCAGGTTGTGTTGGACAGTACAGCCGGTGCCCAAGACGCTGTGGTGGTATCGCTATCCAATGTTTGTATGCTGTGGAGGACAGTGCAAAGGAGACGGCAATCAGAGAGTGGCTCCAGTGTGGTATACAATTTTCAGTCTTGGGTATGACTTATGGGCTGAAAGGGGCTTCGCTGAAAATGCTGATTGCTGATGTCTTCCGTGCTATTATTAATTTGCTGAATTTGCATGTACTGTTAATGAATCACTGAAATGACATGGAGCTGATAAAAGTAGGCATCTTGTCACCTATACTGAGATGTCCTATCATCTTTAACGAAAGTAGGCATCAAACACCTATACTGAGATGTCCTATTATATTTAATGAAAGTAGGCATCTTATCACCTATACTGAAATGTCCTATCATTTTTAATGAAAGCAGGCATCTTATAGCCTATACTGAGATGTCCTATCATTTTTAATGAAAGTAGGCATCGATCACCTATACTGAGATGTCCTATCATCTTTAATGAAAGTAGGCATCCTATCACCAATACTGAGATGTCCTATTATATTTAATGAAAGTAGGCATCCAATCACCATACTGAGATATCCTATTACCGTTGATGAAAGTAGGCATCCTGTCACCTATACCAAGATGTCCTATCATCTTTGATGAAACCAGGCATCCTGTCACCTATACCAAGATGTCCTTTTATATTTAATGAAAGTAGGCATCCTATCACCTGTACTGAGATGTCCTATCATCTTTAATGAAAAAAAGCATCTGATCATATATACTGAGCTATCTAATCACCTTTGATAAAAGTAGGCATCCGATCACATATACTGAGATGTCTTATCATCTTTGATAAAGTAGGCATCCTGTCACCTATACTGAGATGTCCTAACATCTTTGATGAAAGAAGGCATCCTATCACCTACACTAAGGTATCCAATCATATTTAATGACAGTAGGCATCCAATCACCTATACTGAATTGTCCTATTATATTTAATGAAAGTAGGCATCCAATCACTATACTGAGATGTCCTATCATCTTTAATGAAAATAAGCATCTGATAATATATACTAAGCTATCTAATCACCTTTGATGAAAGTAGGCATCCGATCCTATGCCGAGATGTCCTATCAATTTTGATGAAAGTAGGCATCCTGTCACCTATACTGATGTATCTTATAACCGTTGATGAAATATGCACCCTATCACCTATACTGGGATGTCACATCACTTTTGATGCAAGTAGGCATCCTATCACCTATTCTGAGGTGTCCTATCACCTTTGATGAAAGTAGGCATCCTATCACCTATACTGAGATGACATATCACCGTTAATGAAAGTAGGCATCTGCTCACCTATACTGAGATGTGGTATCATCTTTTTTTTGTTTATTCTATTTTTCTGCCCCCCGTGCTCACTGGTCCCCACTCCTTCAGGCTCCGCAAGTTCCCTTTTAGACCCACTGTACTCACCCAGCCCTCCTCTAGTTCCTCATGCTGCAGCCAATCCCCAGGATATCCCGGCATATCCCTTCACCAGGCGGGTCCCCCTCCTCCAAGGGGGAAGGCACCAAGGGGAGAGGGATGGCCGCAGCACATACTTCTAGGGCCCAGGGATGCTGCCGAGGAGAAGGAGGCCCCAGGAAGGTACTGGAGGCACTCAGGAGACAGAAAGCCATCATCCGGCAGCCAGCGAGTGATGTTTTCCTGGTTTCTTGAGCTGCGTGACGTCCGGACGTCAAGACAAGAGCTGAAGTCTGCCACGCACCACCTAGCAATGACCCCGATGTGTTGCCCTACCCCTGGCTTCCACCATCGGTCACCCAACACTGGGTCACAGCCCTCCCTCCCTCCCTGGAGACAATGAGCAGTCGTGGGATGTCAGAATTTGTCTCCCCGACAGCCCTCCAATGACCTGAGCTCATTCCCGAACCCGGGTCTCTGGCGTCACAAGCGGAAATCCAACCACTGCGCTGGCGGGCCGGCTCGTGCTATCATCTTTAATGAAAGTAGGCATCCAATTACCTATACTGAGATGTTTTATCATCTTTAAGGAAAGTAGGCATCCAGTCTTGTATACTGAGAAATCCTATCACTTTTGATGAAATTAAGCATTCTGTCACCTACACTGAGATGTCCAATCATCTCTGATGAAAGTCCAACAGAAAGGTGGGTTACCTGCACCTGAAGATTTGTCTGGAGTCATGTAGCACAACCGTAGTATGGGAGCAATTCCGAGTATCAGAGACGAAAGTAAGCTAGCACACATCACTCAGTCGCTCACTGCTCACAGGATATATGCAAACGAAGACATCACCTCCAGTTTTTAAAATCTCCCAAAACTATTCATTTTAAAGCAAGGTGCTGAAACTAAGTCACCACCACACACTGCCAAAGCACTTCGGCTGATTGCCTTCCTCAGGGGATATCCCTAAGGAAGGCAATCAATCATCCTTTGCAGTGTGTGGCGTAAATTAATTTCAGCACCTTGCTTAAAATAAATTGTTTTTGGAGATTTTCAAAACTGGAGGTGATGTCTTCGTTTGCATATATCCTGTGAGCAGTGAGCGACTGAGTGATGTGTGCTAGCTTACTTTCATCTTTGATGAAAGTAGGCTTCCTGTCTCCTATACTGAGATGTCCTATCACCTTTGATGAAAGTAAGTATTCTGTCACCTATACTGAGATATCCTATCACATTTAATGAACGTGGGCTTCCAATCAGCAATACTGAGATGTCCTATCATCTTTGATGAAAATAGGCATCTGATCACCTATACTGAGACGTCCTGTCATCTTTGATGAAAGTAGGCATCCAATCACCTATACTGAGATATCCTATTACCTTTAAAGAAAGTAGGCATCCTGTCACCTTTATTAAGATGTCCTAGCACCTTTATCACGAGTAGACATCCTATACCCTATAATGAGATGTCTAGCATCTTTATGAAACTCAACATTCTATCACCTTTCATTAATTATCCTATGAGTCAGTGCAGTTTAGGACACTTCCGGCGGTTTTGATGAGCCACAGAGTATCCAGGTCATAAGTCACATGCTTAGCTCCGGAATACAGTAGTGTCCAGCTGGTTCCCATAGGATTGCAATACGTAATTCCACTTCTGAGAAGACAAAAACATGTTTAATTTCTATGACATTGTCACAGTTTCTTGCTTTAATGAACAGTTTGAATTATTAAATTGACAAGTAACAAGAAAATTATGCTCTACAATGCTAACTGATGACTAAGGATTGGGCAGAATAGAATCAGATGGGTTTTTATGGTTAGAACAATGACAAACTTTAGAGTAAAAAATAGTTTTAAAGATTAGAAATGCAAATGTCTGCTTAGCATGTACTTATAATTACTATACTAATGTATGTAAATCACTAGGGTTTGAAAATGACAACTTTTATGAAATTTAATTTTAGATATGTGCCTCACACTAGTAGGAATGTCCCTCACATACCTCTTATCTGTCCTGCGCTAAGAGGGTTGTCCCACTCCCTCTCATACTTCTCATCTGTCCCTCACCAGAAGGCATATCCCTCAGATACCTACTACCTGTCAGAGGGATGTCACTCATGTATCTTACCTGTCTCATGCTAGGAGGAATGTTGCTAACATATCTCTAACCTGTCCCACACTAATGGAGATGTCCCTTATACTCCACTCACTTGTCTCATACTAGGAGGGATTTACTCACCTACTGCTCACCTTTCCCACACTAGGAGGATGTCCCTCATACACCTTGCACCATGCATGCCACTAGTGGGATCTGCGCATGGAAGCAGTGGGCAATAGGAGGCGGAGCTCTTCCGGACTATGCACATTCAATCGGATAACCATGCTGGGTTGCCAGTGGATTACTGCCTCTGCAGGCTGCAGGGGATGTCAGGATACAACAGCCCTTCAAAGCTTTGATCATAGGCCGGCCCGGTGGCATTGAGGGTTGAGGCACTGGATGCCACACCTCGAGCCACCGCCACTGGTTCGGGAATGGACTCGGTCGGTAGGGTCGGCCGGAGAGGGAGGATTGAGCATCCTAACGGATGCTCTCCTCCCTCAGGGAGGGATACCAGGGTGCAGTTGCACCCGACTCCCTGAGAGAGCCGGTGGGAACATGGGCTCATGAGGGGAACTGGTGGCCCGGCTCATGGAGTCGGGAGGGGGGATGCAGTTACGCTGCGGAGAGAGACGTGCGTCAGCACGTCGCCTCTCTGGATGTACGTCCTAAGCACCAGCATCCGGGGGGGGCAGGGTCGAGGGGAGCACAGAAAAACGGATAAGCCCCTCGGGGGTCCTAGATGATGACAGCTCCACCTGCGGACCACCAATTCTGGACAGACCCCGCTGGGCAGATAAGGAGGGGAGGAGAAGAAAGCACTCTAGGGGCAGATCCAGGAACAGTGGCCCAGAGGAATGAGCAAAAGTCCGAAGGAGTGGACACTGAGGTAGGAAGGCGGATAAAAAAAAAAAGCTTTGATCATGGACGTGACAGAAGCTTGTAGGCATGCACCCATCCCACTCATGAGTCATGTGCATGGACAATGATTGGATATGCAGAGGTCCCTGTATGTGCAGAGTGGTACCTCTGTGCACTGCATGCCCCCCCAAACAACCCTCTACATGTGTGGAAGGGGGTGAGGGCTGTTTGTGGCCCAGGACATTGGCAGAAAAGGACTGGTAGGCTCATCCAGTCTACCATATTTTACCTGCCTATTCTGACACCTCGGACCCTATTTACTTGCTGGTGTCCATCCCTCCTTCCTTTCCCCTACTTACTTTGCCCTTCTACCTGTCCCACACATGCTTGAAGCTCCCCACTGTTTTCACCCCCACCACTTCTTCTGGCAGGCTTTTCCAGGGATCCACCATGCTCTCTGTGAAGATGTATTTCCTTACATCCCTTTTACATTTCCCACCCTCAAGCTTCATTGCATGCCCCCATGTTCTGGTGCTCCTCCTCCTCTGAGAGAGACTCCCACCTGTACCTTGTTCACTCCCGTGGGGGTACTTATAGGTCTCAATCATGTTCCAGCTCTCTGTCCTCTTCTCCAGGGAGTACATGTTGGGCTCGCATAGCCTCTTCTCAAATGGTTTCTCATGCAAACCTCCCTCACCATTTTGGTAGTCCTCCTCTGGACCACTTCCACCCTGTCAATGTCCTTGTGGAGATGTGGCCTCCAGAACTTGACACAGTACTCTCAGTGGGGTCTCACTAGTGAACGATCCAGTGGCAACAGTGCAGGTGTAGAAGAGGGTGTGGGCTGTTTGTGGCCCAGGCCATAGAAGGAAGATGAGCCTGGAACTGTTTTTATTTATTGAGTTCTTGGATAATACCGTGAGCGGATGCTCGTTGAAATGTTCCACATCAGCTACATTAGACAACAAGGTACAATACTGTACATAAATATACAAATACTGAGAAAAATAAACATGGGGGCTACAGAATTCAAACATAAAGCACTATGTATGCTGAGGCATTGTACAATGTATGCCCGCGTCAAGAAGATAAGCAGACAGGATAGGGAAGGATACATTGGGAGTGGGAGGGTTAGGTGAGCACAGCACAGACGGCAGGGAGGGAGGAGGGTAGGGAGAGATCAAGGGGGCAAGAGGCAGAGCCAGGGAGGGGTAAGGAGGTGGGCGAAGTGCTGCTGTTTGACTAGCCTGTCATAACAGAGGGGAAGATAAGTGCTAGATGCAGATTGTTGCTGTGTGCTGAGCTTTAGTGGGGGGAAGTGTGAAACTCTGGTGTGTTTAAATGGAAATCAACACATAATGACTGGATGGACCATTATTCTTTTTTTGCTGTCATTGTCTATGTTTCTGTGAAATGGTGATTCCTGTTGCACTGCTTAAAGGGAAAGTTCCCTCCACCTGTTTTCTGCATACCTGTGTAGTTTGCAGGCATGAACAATGATCTCCTCTCCTGTATTCCCCGAATGTCATCCTAATTTAAATACAAATGAGATTGCTTAAATCTGTTTTGCCCTGGTGTGAAAACCTGTTTGTCTCCATTCCAAAGGTCGTGACCCCAGTTATGTAAGGCATCATGGGAGTTGATGATGCATAAATGCACAAGCAAGCAGAAGTTATGCTCTCACTCAGTACTGTTACAAGTCCCTGTATTCTCTAAAACATTTGTTTTCCAACTCGGATATACTTTACACTGCAGAAAACAACAGGACACTTATTATGCCTTGCAAAGTTTCATGGCCAGCCTAAGACAAGAACATAAGGACTGCAGAGGACAGCAACAGCACTGACTAATATGGTATAACTACTGCAGGCTTTAGCACTAAAACATTCATAAAGCTCCAGGATGCCATACATGAGTCAGGTCATGACCTTTGCAATGGAGTCAAGCAGGTTTCCATGGAATCATAGAAACATAGACCATGATGGTAGAAAAAGACCAGAGGTCCATCTAGGCTGCCCGTATTCCCTATAATCCCTGGAACCTTCCCTGGAACCTATTGTTCCTCCAGGGTACTAACCCTCCAGGTTCTATCCTCATTCTTTAACCTGGTCTTGTCACCCACGATGACCAGTATTCCCTTATTTCTATCTCATGCCTGCTTGAATCCCTTGACTGTGTTTACACCCACCACCTCGGTTGACAGACTGTTCCAAGGTTCCACCACCCTTTCTGCAAAGAAGTGCTTCCTCACATCACTAATGATCCTCCTCCCTCCTGTTAATTTCCACTTGTGACCACATGACCTTGAGTTAGTATTCAGGGTAAATAATACCCTGCAGTTTACCTTGTTAATTCCTTTAAGGAACTTGAAGGTCTCTATCATATCTCCCCTTTCCCTTCTAGTTTCTAGAAACTAGATATTTAGTGCCTTGAGACGCTTCTCATAGGATCTGCCCTGCTGGCCTGGAATCATTTTTGTTACTGTGCACAGCACTGTTTCCAACCTATCGCTGTTCTTTTCGACGTGAAGGCTCCAGAACTGGACACAGTACTCTAGGTGAGGCCTCACCAGTGATCTGTATAGAGGAAGTATTACCTCTCTTTTCTTCTGCGATCAATACCTCTGCTGATACATCCCAGCATTCTGTTAGTCTTGCTATAGGCCTTGTTGCACTAGCTCATTTGTTTGAGGGAGTTACTGATCACAACTCCTAGATCCTGTTCCTCTGCTGTAAGCATAGGCAAGGCAAGGCAAATTTTGATTTTAAGGTGCCCAATCCGAGAGGCTCTGGGCGCCGTACAATGAAATTTATTTATTTATTTATTTATTTAAGAGATTTACCAGGAAAGGCATACTGAGCAGAGTACCGCTCGATTCCAGATGCGCCCTGGGGGTAGGGGGTAACAAGGGTGTGTAGTACATAAATACATAAAGCACAAAATAGAACATACATAAGTTGTAGATATCCAGCAAAGACCCAAAGGGATGGGAGAAGTTGCTGAGATGCATGTAGAGATTATACAAAGTGAGGAGAAGTTACAGGCAGTATTTACAGCAGTGAATACAGTAGCAGTATTTACAGTCAGTGATACAGTAGCAATAACAGCAATTTCATAGTGAGATTCGATATACCTACTAGAATGGGTAGGTGAGAATAACAAACAGTAACAGAGGAGGGTCAAAACAAAAATGACGTAGGGTACTGATTTAGACATGGAGACCAGGATAGCTGATAAGGATTGAGCAGGGAGTTTAGCGATGGGGAAGGCATAAGCAGTTGGTGGCGAAATGCGATTTGAGGAGGGCATTTCGGTGTGGAGTGCTTGTGGTGTGTCTGATGTCGGCTGCTAGGGAGTTCCATAATTTGGGGAGTCTGAAGCTGAAAGCAACCTGACCTGATCGGGTGGATCTGTGAGGGATGTGAAGAAGTCTAGAGTCAGAGTTCCTGAGATTGTAGGTAGGTGGGAGGGCGGCGGTTAGGGATGTCGATAGGTAGGAGGGCAGCGTATGTGACCAGAATTTAGCAGTGATTCTAGTGCAGTGCAACAATCGCCGATTTTGGAGTGATGGGAGGTCAAGGGATTTGTAGAGGTCGCAGTGGTGGGTGTTTGGCAGACAATCCAAGGCAAACCGGCAGAAGGAGTTATAAATAGGGTCGAGCCTGGCTAAGGATGTTTGGGGGGCAGCACCATAAATGACATCGACGTAGTCAAAAATTGGAAGGATCATTTTTTGTATAATTTCTTGCCTGGTTTGTGTAGGGATGCAGAACTTGTTCCGATAGAGAGCTCCCAGCATGGGATGTATTTTTTTTTGCAGAGCCTCAACATGTGTTGAGAAATCAAGGTGATGATCCAGCCAGACGCCAAGATAACGATATGAGGAGTTGACCTCAAGCGGGGTCCTATCCAAGGTAAAGAAGGTGGGCGCATCCTTTATCCGGGTTAGCTTGGCTCGGGATCCGAAGGTGAGGGAGACAGTTTTTTTTGAGTTAAGGAATAGTTGGTTCTTAATGAACCAGTGTTGGATGGAGTCGAAGTCCTTCTGAAGGAGAGATGCTACAGTGGTTCCAGATGGGCCAGAGGCAAATACCACCGTATCGTCTGCATACATATGGATACCAGATTGTGTGCAGACAGCAGGCAGGTCGTTGAGGAAAATTGAGAAGAGCAGAAGGCTGCACAGACCCTGGAGGTACGCCACTCGGTGACAGGGGAGGGGGAGGATAGAGCCATACCGATGCGGGACTGTTTGTGACCTGCCTGACAGGTATGAATGGAACCAACTGAGTGCTGTCACGTTAGACCAGTTTGGGCAAGTTTAGATATCAAGAGGGGGTGAGACTGTGTCAAGGCTTTTGCTGGATCTATAAAAATAGCTGCGTAATGTCCCCTGCTGTCAATGCCTGTAAGGATGGAGTTGGTGAGGCGAAGGAGGGATGTGGTGGTGGAGTGATTTTCTGAAGCCAGCTTGAAAGGGGTGAAAAAGGAGATTGTATCAAGATAGTTGTAGCTGACAGAACAAGGCCTTGAATTTTGGCAAGGATGGGGAGCAGAGATATAGCCGATAGTTTGAAGGGGAGGAGGGGTCCCCTTCCTTAGGGAGTGGAATGACTGTGGCCTGTTTCCATTTTGTAGGGACTGAACCAAGTTTAAATGACAGATTATAGAGCATGGCTAGGGGGTAGGCTATGGCCGGGGCTGAGAGTTGAAGCATTTTTGAGTCTAATCCGGATGGGCATTTTCCATTGGTTGTGTTTAGAGAGTGTAGGATTTTTAACACCAGGTCAGGGGTGACTGGACGGAGCAAGAAGGAGGCTGGGGGAGGTGTATTAGGGAGAGTAGGGGGGTACTTAGGGAGATCGAGTGGAGGTGGGTGGGGTGGGAGGAGAGAAGCGAGGCAGTAGTGGTGGAGAAGTGGTCATTAGCGTTGATGCAACCTAGCGAAGGTCATTTATGATTCTGCCTGCTAGGTTGAGAATGGGGTGGGGGTTGGGTTGGGGAGTGAGGAGGGATTTTATGGATTTCCAGAATTGAGATGGGTGGGTGCGTTTTTGTTGAAAGTCAGTTTGAAGTAATTTGATTTGGACTGACGTATGAGACGTGTGCAGGCATTTCGAAGGGACCGGTATTGCTGTTGTGCCAAGTGAGAACCAGTGGTCTTGAAATGTTTCCAGACCCGGTCTCTGGCTTGGAGTTGTTCCATGAGTTTTGAGGTTACCCAGGGTAAGTGGGAGCCCCTGACTCTGGATCTCTTTAGGGGGGCATATATGTGCCAGATAGCGAGGAAATTTGTAGAGAAGTAGCCCAGGGCCTCGTCCAAGGAGGTGGCATTAGGGATGGGAGACCAGTCAATGGTGGAGAGGGCGTATAGAAGTGCTGGCAGATCCAAAGATTTGTAGGCTCTGCAGCGCAGCAGACGGGTGGGGGGCCGGGGATGGAAGATTTTACGACTACGAAATCATGGTGGTCGCTAACGGAGTCCGGTAGGAGGCCTGCTTTGAGTATCCTGTGTGGTGGGTAGTGAGTGCCCAGTCCAGTAGTGTGTGTTTTTAGATTTGTGGTTTAGGTGAGTGGGTTCACCTATTTGCTGGTGCAAGTTTAGTGCATTTACCTGGCAGCGTGCTCTTGATGCAGCACCTCCCAGCCAGTTCAGATTGAAATCCCGAGGATGTGGAGTTCTCCGCCTCTGTGAGGGCCCTCAGGTTGCCTAGGTGTTCAAGGATGGAGGTAGCGGTGTGTCCAGTGGGCAGAGTATGACCCAGCTACGTACACTGGATAGAATGGTGCAGGGGATTTTGATCTGGAGGAATCCATGTTTATTGAGGGCGTTGGTGAGGTGTTTTCCCTAAAACTGAAGATTTGATGCGACATACACGGTCACCGCCACCCTTCTTCTCCCCTGCCTGTCTTGGCGGATTAGTGAGAAATCGGTTAGAGAATTCCTCTCACGGTGATGGGGCTTCAGCCATGACTCTGAGATGATTACAATGTCTGGGCGAAGGGTAAGAACAGTTGTTTGTAGGGCAGCAGTTTTATTTAGGATGCTGCATATATTTAAGTGCATGATTTGGAGGCATTTAGGGAAGGGTGCGTGTTGAGCTGGTGGTGGGGCGGCCATGGGTGCCTGTGGCCCTGGGTTCCGTTCGACGTCCCCAGCTATGAGTAGCAGGAATACCAGGCTCCTTAACTGGCGATGATTTTAATGGTGCACCGGTAGGTTGAGATCGGGGTTAAGTTTGTCTTTGGGGCTAAGAGGATTGAGGGATAGGGCAGGAGCTGCAGCGTGAAAGAGGGGAGGAGAGAGGCCCTAGGGTCCAGTAGTGCCCCAGGTGTAGGTAGTATATAGGTGGAGCAGAGGTGGAGTGGGGTGTAGGCTTGAGAGTGAAGGCAGGCAGTGGCACAGGGTCTGGTAGGGTAGGGTTGTCTGAGGTAGGGAAGGAGGATGAGGCTATGCAAAGCAAGGTAATAATAGCAGTGAGGAACTGCATTTTTTTTTTTTTTTTTTTTTTTTTTTGCTATCTAAACCAAGTGGATTCCTTGTGTGCAGGAGGGAGACACAGACTGCGCAGCGGTGGCCGCTAGTGGTGGAGTAGTATAAGGGACTAATGGTAAAGTGGGCTGATTGGTTCATGAGATCTGGGGCACCACTATATAAAGAGAAGCCGACCAAGGGTGGTGGTGGGGCGGGGAGCCTGGGCATAAGCGCAGGTGGGCTAGAGCTCCTCCAGGCACTGGGAGCAGCTGCAGGAAGAAAGAACTCCGGCTACCTGAAGCGGCGTGGTCCGGGGGGGGGGGTCCGACTTCGTCTGTGCCAAAGGGCTGTGTGGACTCCTGCTCTCGCGACCTGCGTCTGCAGAAAGAAAGGGACAGAAATAAATAGAGGTGAGCAGGTGAGTGGCAATGGAGGAGGAGCGTGCTTAATTCTAATGCTAATTTAGCTTGGGGGATTTAGACAGAGAGGGAATCTCCTGTGCAGCTACCCCTGGGCTCTAGGCTGTGCAAAAAAATAGGCAGCAACACAATTACAGGATAAGAACCCTACTTCGCTAGTGATTTTCTAAATTCAGTCAGATTTCCTACTGATTTTCTACATTCAGTCAGAATACAGTACTACCAGTCTACCATTCAGAGCTAGCACAAAAAGAATTTCAGCAGTTCCTATTAGTTTAAATTCTTTTTTTCTCCCCGTCTAACAGTACTCCCATTACAGTTTAGCCCAAGGTTCTGTAGTTTCAAGGACTGGAGGCAGAGAGCTGTAGAGACGCTTGGTGCTCGCCAGCTGCTTATAATTAAATTGATCTGGATTCAAATAAAAAAGGCACCAAAGGCAAAACAGCAGCGTGGCTGAGCTCCTCCAGGCACTGGGAGCAGCTGCAGGAAGAAAGAACTCCGGCTACCTGAAGCGGCGTGGTCGGGGGGGGGTCCGACTTCGTCTGTGCCAAAGGGCTGTGGGGAGGGCTGTGTGGACTCCTGCCCTCGCGACCCGAAATACATCAGAAACAATTAAAAACACTCTAAATAAATTCTAAACATTCCAGTTAAATACTTAAAATCAAAACACTAAAATGAGGGTCTAAATTACCAGCAGAATTCTAAGGTGCCATTATGAAAAGTATCTGACAACCATTATCTAAAGGACGATGTCTAGGAATGCCCGGCTGAATAAAAAGTTCTTGAGGCAGGCTTTGAATGCCTTAACTGAGGGGGCCTCCCTTACTGATGGAGGAAGAGAATTCCACAGGATGGGCCTAGAAACACTAAAAGCTCTGACACTGGCAGTTTTTAACCTCATCCTGGGAATCGCAAGGAGACCCCTAGAGGAGGATTGGAGGGAGTGGCCCAGGGCAGCAGGTGTGAGAAGGTCCGACAGGTAGCCAGGGCCCAGTCCATGTAGGGCCTGAAAGGTGAGCAAGCCCGCCTTAAAAAGAACCCTCCATCAAACAGGCAGCCAGTGCAACTCACACAGCACCAGGGTGATGTGAGGTAACCTGTGAGGTGGGTACATGAGGAAGGGCACCGTCCGTAACAGCAACTCCTTCCCAGTGCAATCCCTCATGGTGATGGGAGGGTAGGGCAACCGGATGAGGCTGTGGACGAACTGAGCAGCAGGATGTCCGCGTATGCGCGCGCGGGGTGGGAGTGGCACGGCGAGCATGGGCTGGGAAGGCGGAGAGGCGAGGGGGTGGCACTGGGTGGCTGGCTGAGCTGCATCATGGCATTAGGGGTTGGCTAGTGGTTGGGAGGGGTGAGGTGCGGGTTCGGGTCCGGTTGCTGGTGCAATTTTATTGGCCCGGCCCGAACCTTTATTTTTACTGCTTTCACCCCGAGTGCACCCCCTGGAGTTGAGAATCCTTAAGCAGGAGGGTGGGGTGGTGGGGTGCAGCCCCTCGGCGGGGGTGTGTGGGCGAGCCCCCACAGAAAGCAGTAAAAACTGTCCTGGATGCCGTTGTCCTGATGCGCCGCTGTCGCAGTACCAAAATGTTTTCGCACTTGACTGTGCGATAACGGTGATCGCCATCAGGCATTAGCCGCTAGCACATAGACCTGTGACGGACAGTATTTAGGCTGGCAGCTGTTTTCTGTTCTTGCTGCAATCGACAGAGGGTACCTCCAGAGACCCCGAGGTAGTGTGCATTACAGTAGTCAAAAGATGTCACGAGTGCATCTACCAAGGTGGGGAGGTCCAGGGGTGGAACCAGGTGTTTGATCCTAGCGATATTCCTCAGGTGGAAAAAGCTGGACTGGACAATGGATGACACCTGAGATTCAAATGTCAGTCTGCTGTCGAGGATAACACTAAGATCATGCACCCTCAAGGAGGCTTTCAATGGCACAGATCCCAGAAACAATCCAGTCTCTGCACCAGAGGCCATCCTATCACACCTCCTGTTTGACTCCACCATCAGTATCTCCATCTTATCGGGGTTCAGTCACAACCAGCTAGAGACCATCCAGTCATTAATCTTGGTCAGGCAGTTGTTCAGTACATCCACCGCACTGGATGTCCTGGGGCAAAGGATAGATACAGCTGGGTATCACCAGCATAGCAACAAAAGTCCAGACTGTACTTCCTATGATCCCACCCAGGGGCAGCATATACATAGCAAACAACATTGGTGACAAGACCGAACACTGAGGTGCTCCACGAGACAGAAGGCTAGGGAAGGAGGAGAAATTCCCCATCACAAGCTTTTGCCTCCCGTTTGTGAAATAGGACTCAAACCAGCGGATAACAGTGCCGGCAAGACCACAAAATTTCCTCAGGCGGTCGAGTAATGGTCCACTGTGTCAAAAGCTGAGGAGAGATCAAGGAGAACAAGAATAGTCCCCTCTCCTCAATCTCTCACCCTGAGGAGATCATTATGCACCAGAACCAATGCAGTTTCCATACAGTGCCTGGCACGAAACCCAGACTGGAGTGGCTCATAGATATCAAAGTCCATGAGGTGTTCTCTGAGCTGTTGTGCCACAATCTTCTCTACAACCTTTCCCAAAAATGGAAGGTTGGAGACAGGACAGTAATGCACCTTGATGTCAGGGTCTAAAGATGGTTTCTGCAGAAGGAGTCTCACCAGTGTCTCCTTCAAGGTATCTGGGAAGACCCCCTCTGACAAAGAGCACCAGACAATCAAGGTGAACACTGGGCCAACAGCGTCAACACATCCCATTAAGAAACAAGATGGCACTGGGTCCAGTTCACAATATGTGTTCTTCAGCCTTCAGAGAACCTCAATGACCTTGGCCACCTCCACCAGTTTAAACTCCCCCCCCCCAACCAGGCAGAGTGCACCCCGGACAATCCAGGCAACCACTGTCAGCCATGCTGTGGCTCACTGGCAGAATCCCCTGCCTGATGGCGGACACTCTGTCCAAGGAGAACCGAGCAAACTCATTGCATAAAGCATCAGAAAGCACTTTTTTCAGCTGTAGACAAGCTGGATGTAATAGCCTGTCCACAGTCCAAAAAAGCATAGCTGGTTGGTTCTTCCCAGTGGTCATCTCCCTATAAAGGAACACTGCTTTCTAATGATTGATTACCCTCTGGTAGACAACATAGTGTGCACGCAGGGCCAGTCTGTCCGTCTCCAGTCCGGTCCTCTACCAGCAGTGCTTTAACCTCCGACCCTTGATCTTCATCGCCTTGAACTCCCCATCAAACCAAGGGGACCTCAAGTGAGAAGATATGGGTCGTACATGGACCGGTGCAAGGAAGTTGAATGCCCCAGACATCACCTCACTATAGGCGGCGACTGCTTCACCCACACCCCTTATGCATGCACTGCCCACACTAGATAGGTCGACCACCGTCAGAAAATCCTCCAGGGAAAACACTCTGGGGACAAACCCCTCAAAGGGTGGTAGCTTACCATCTCTGCGGGGGGGGGGCTCTTGGGGGACCCTGAGTAAGAGCTCCACCATGCAATGGTTGGACCAAGCTACCTGATCAGTCTTAAGATTACCAATCTCAAGCCCCAGCGAGAAAACCAAGTTCAACAAGTGACCATGCTAGTGCTATGTCTTGTCCCACCCATCCAGTACTCTGTCTTGCAGTTCCTTTTCTCTAAGTGCATTACCTTGCACTTTTTGGCATTGAATTTTTACTACCGGACCTTTGACTACCCCTCAAGTTTTTGTAGGACCCTCTGCATATCCCTTATTCCCAACATAACTACCCACCCTCCAACATAGTTTTGAGTCATCTGCGAAGACACATACAGCCTGCCCTTGATTCCCTCACCAATGTCACTAATGAACATGTGAAGAGGACCGGACCCAGGACAGATCCCTGTGGAACCCCACTCGTAACCTCCCTTTCCTCTGATTTAACCCATTGACCATCACCTCTTGCTGCCTCCCTTCTAACCAACTACCGACCCACCATACCTCTCAACCCCCTGCCTCATAAATCAAGGACAAGGCTTAAAACAATCAGGGACAAAGGACCAAAATCAGGGATAAATCTTCAAAATTAGAGATATCAATAGACAAAGCTGGTAGAATATAGGGCTTAGTGCAAAATACGTTTTCTGAAGAAGAACAAGTCTGTAACCTTAATGCTTCAAATTATGTTGTGCAAACAATCCCCACTGTTTAGCCATGGAAACAAAAATTTTAGAAGGGACAAAGAAAAATTCTGAGGCAAAATCAGGAACATCCCAGAAAGCCAGGGACAGTTGAGAGGTATGCGACCCACACCTAGGTCTTCCAACTTTTTTAGCAACCTTTTGTGTGGCACAGAATCAAAAGCCTTGCTAAAGTCAAAGTACAGCATATCTACAGTGGGGCCCTTGTCTACTTCCATGGTCACCCAGTCAAAGAAAAAATTCAGGTTAGTCTGACAAGACCTTCTCGCCATGAGACCATGTTTATTATCCTGGAGCCCATTGCCTTGAACCACCTGCTCGTGAATCATGCGTACAGCAGCAGCCAGAGCCAAGGACCGTGGTGCTCACGCTCATCGCTGGTGACAGACTAAGTCGCACTCCTGAACCCTTCCTCCAGACGTGACAACAAACCACCGTCAGATTGGAAGTTTGAACCCGATCGTGACCGTCCGATTCGCGGGGCCAAACAAAGCACAGCTGCACAAGCAGGCCAGGCTTAGCCTCGTAGACAGCTATGATTTAGCCTGATGGTATAATATTTATAGGAGCTGCTGACTGCTGTTGTGACTTGTGAGAACTGGAGCGTCTAGAGAGAGAGAGAGAGAAAGAGACAGAAAATACCCCCACCTCACTCAGGAGATAAGGCTGTGGTATTTCCCTGCCTGTTAAGCAGATACTCATTAGAAACTGGCCCTGATTTGGGCTGCAGTACTCCCCTGCCCACTAGGTGGGTGCCATCTAAGATTCAGGCCTTGTTTTGGGCCGCAGTACTGCCCTACCTTCTTGGTGGGTGCCATGTAAAATTGAGGCCCTGCTCAAGGGAAAGCAAAGTGACCAGTGGTGTTCCACAGGGGCATGCACTGGGACCTATCCTCTTTAACATATTTATCAGGGATATTGCAAATGACTTGAAGGGGAAGGTTTGCCTGTTTGCAGATGACACAAAACTCTGCAACAGTGTGGACACACAGGAGGGAACGAAAGATATGGAAGCAGACCTGAAAAAACTCGAGGAATGATCTAGGGATTGGCAGTTGAAGTCTAAAGCCAAGAAGTGCAAGGTTATGCACATAGGAAAAAGAAACCCAAGGATAAAGTACGCATTTGGAGGGCATCAGTTAGAGGAGACAATGACAGAAAGAGACCTCGGAGTAGTCGTCGTGGATGACTTAGAGGTTGGAAAACAGTGTGAAAAGGCAGCACAGAGGGCGAGTGGCACCCTTGACTGAATTGGTAGGTGAATTACAAGTAGAAAGAGCGAGGTTAGCATTCCTCTCTTCAAGTCCTTGGTGAGGTCACATTTAGAATACTGTGTTCAGTTTTGGAAGCCCCAACTCAAAAAAAGACATAGACCACCTGGAGACTGTACAGAGAAGGGCTACAAAGATGGTGCATGGACTGCATCATAAGCGATATGAGGCAAGACTCGGAGAACTAAACTGTACACCCTTGACCAGAGAAGAAACAGAGGGGACATGATTGAAACTTTTAGGTATGTTAAGGGAATCAACACAACACAAGAAGGAAACCTTTTCCAGCAAAACTGGGATGCAGGTACAAGGGGGCATTACTTGCATCTGGTGGGAGGCAGGTTCAAAAGAAACCTCAGGAAGTACATCTTTACAGATGGAGTCACAGACCCATGGAACAGCCTACCTCAGGAGGCGGTGGAATCCAAGACAGTACGCGAGATCAAACTTGCATGAGACAGGCATTGTGGACACATCAGGGTGCAGTCTAAACAGGGAGGTGGGCAGAAACATGGGCAGACTAGATGGATCATTCAGTCTCCGTCTGCCAACACTGTTCCTATGTTTCTTTGGGCCATGGTACTTCCCACTCCACTTGGTGGGTGACATGTAAGATTCAGTCCCTGGTTTGGGCTACAGTGCTTGCTTGCCCACTTGGTTGGTGCTCTGTCCACTTGATGGGTGCCATGTATTATTCAGTCCCTTCTTGGAGCTGCAGTACTCCCCCATCCATTTGGTGGGTGCTATGTAAGATTCAAGCTCTGCTTTGGGCTGTGGTACTACCCTGCCCACTTGGTGGATGCTATGTAAGATTCAGGCCCTGCTTTAAGCTGGGATGCGCCCCCACCCCCCCTTGGTTGGTGCCATGCAAGATTCAGATCTTTCTTTGGGCTAAAATACTTCCCCACCCAGTTGGTGGGTACCATCTAAGATTCAGTCCCTCCTGTGGCTGCAGTACTGCCCTGCTCACTTGGTGGGTTCCATGTTAGATTCAGTTTCTGCTTTGGGCTGTGTTACTCCCCTGCACACTTAGTGGGTGCCATGTAAGATTCAGTACCTGCTTTGGTCAGCAGTACAACCCCGCCCATTTGGTAGGTGTTGTGTAAAATTCAGTTCCTGTTTGCGGTACTACCTGCCCACTTGGTGGGTGCCATGTAAGATTCAGGACCTGCTTTGGGCCGTGATGCGCCCCCAGCCACTTGGTTAGTGCCCTGACCACTTGGTGGGTGCTGTTTAAGATTCACTTCCTGTTTTGGGCTGTGGTACTACCTTGCCCAGTTGGTGAGTGCCATGTAAGATTCAGTTCCTGTTTTGGTCAGCAGTACAACCCCGCCCATTTGGTGGATGTTATGTAAAATTCAGTTCCTGTTTGGGACTGCGGTACTACCCACCCACTTGGTGGGTGCCATGTAAGACTCATTCCCTTCTTTGGACTGTGGTAGTCCCCTGCTCACTTGTTGGGTGTCAGGTAAAATTCAGTCCCTGCTTTGGACTGCGATACTCCCCTGCCAATTGGTGGGTGCCATGTAAGATTTAGGCCATGTTTTGGGCTATAGTACTCCCCCATTTTGTGGGTGTCATGTTAGTTTCAGTCTCTGCTTTGGGCTGCTATATTCCCCCGTCCACTTGATGGATGCCAGATAAGATTCAGATCTGCTTTGGCATGTGGTACTTCCTGCCCACTTAGCTGGTGATATGTATGATTCAGGCCCTGCTTTGTGCTGTAGTACTCCTTCGTCCACTTGGTGGGTGCCATGTAAGATTCATTTGGGCTGCAATATTGCTCCAACCAATTGATGAGTGCCATGTAAGATTCAGAGCTGCTTTGGGCTATAGTATTTCCCTGCCCACATGGGGTTCCATGGAAGATTAAAGCCGTGTTTTGGGCACAGTACACCTCTTGACCACTTGGTGGTGCCATGTAAGATTCAGTCCCTGCTTTGGCTGTGCTGCTCTGCTGCTCACTTGGTAGGTACCATGTAAGATTCAGGCCTTGCTTTGGGTTGTGACACTTCCCCACCCACTTGGTGAGCACCATGTAAGATTAAGGCCCTGCTTTGGGCCAATGCACTTGCTGGTTGGTTGGACTGGCAATGCTTTAAAACAAGTGCCCACCTCTTATTCTCCAGGTTGCATTTTGGCATCCACTTACTCAATGCTCCTCCGCCAGTATAGTGGCATATATTTTTATTTATTTATTTATTTAAGGATTCGGATCATACCTTTGAGCTCAGAGCTCTTTTACAAAGGTTCCACATCAAACAGTGACAATGACAACAATAACAAACAGTTTACATACAACACTTGAATAGTAGGTAGCTAGTATACAATAAGGTTACAATGTCATTCATAGCACCAATGGTGATAGTGCAGCATCAAGAGCATTCAACTAGGGTAAAGGACAGTGTTTGTATGTAGTGAAAGAGAAGAAGAGGTGTGACACCTAGTGTGAAAGTCCGAGGAGGAGTCAAGGTGAGGGGGAGGAGAGACTGCGTGTTTAGTTAAAAAAAAGCCCTTTTTAAGAGTAACCTGCCCTATTGGAAAAACAACAACCCTCAGCTCCATCTCCAAGACCCTCTCTGAGCTGGACTGCAATGGGTGGGTTGGGTTGGTGGGAGGGTGTTATGGGTAAGGAACCCCTACCCCCATGCAGATGTTGAAAATGAAAGCAAGTTTGGAGGGCAGCCTTCTAAGAAAAACAAGGTAAGCTACAATGTGCAGTACATTTTGTTACAGGGGTATTTTTTTTTTAAGTTGTATAACATGAATATGAAATAGTCTCACTCAAGATACCCAAATTCTTCTTCACTCAAGAGGGGGTGGGACTTTTGTAAATTTCACATGGCTACCTCGTCTCTTGCGAAGGTAAGTTGTATATCTTGAGTCAGGCCATAAATGTCAGCTACATAACCACAATGCTCAGTTAATCTTATGAACTCCAGAGACACTAAGATATTCTGTTATCACTTCTGGATCACATAGATTTCACAGTTTGGGGCTGGATTAGTTAATACAAAGATTATGGGTTCCACACTGGTATGACCAGGATTGTTTTTTTCCCCAGAGATGATACCCTGTAGTATATTGTCTATTCAGTAAAATTGCCCCAGATAATGGCCGGATAGTCATGGACAGTCCAGATATTTCATCCAGATGACCAGAACAGCTCATTATGTTCTCCAGACAAAAAAAAATCCATACCTAAAACTAGAATAACCCAGGGTATCCTAGTAGCCTGTAATGGATAATGACTGTCAAATAAAGCTCATTCATTAAAGATATGGTAAAAAATATCCTGAGGATTTTCCCCAGTGCAGGTCTGCCCCAGATAAGGTTAACTGCTGAATAACTTAGCTATCTGGGGGGAGTGGCAATGGAACAGTTAATGCACTCTCCGAGGCTGGTTAACTCTAATCAGTAGATCGAGGGAGTGCTCCCGACCAATCGGAGCACTCCTTTCCTCTGCATGAGAGACATTCTTATTCTGTGAAGAATGCCTCACATGCAACTTCACTGGGAAATGGGCATGCTTGAGTAAGGTTCTTTAAAATGTTGAATATATAACTGATCAATCTCGATCAATAATATAGTAATACTACCACCAAGATCATTCTTACTGATGTAAGAGTGGTCTCACTTACACCCTGGGGCTATAGAAACTGCTCACCTTTGCTTTGCAGTTGTCATATCCTAAGAATGCGTGTGAGACCACTCTTACCAGAGTAATACTGGTCTCAGTAGTGGTAGTAACATACACCAGAACTGCGCACAATATAAACAATAAGACATGACGGGGTGCACATTATGGTGTGATAACCACACTCCTAGGGGCTTAGTTAGGGATGAGGCTGAAGGCCAACTGCCAGTTGCTCCCTAGGAGTGCATTCATCACACTGCAATGCACAACCCTTATTGCCCTATATGCCTTATTCTGCATATAAAATGGTCTTTTTTTTTTTAAAGTGTGGTTTATTCATAGAATAAAAAATGTTAATATGTAAAGGTTTAAATTAATGTGTGTTTACAAGCTAAACTAGTCCTTCCACCTAGTGTAACTACATTGCATGTACTGGTTTTTGTACTGTAGGTCTTTTGTTTTGACCTTATACAACTTCCATAGTTGCCACAATTCTTTCCTCAGACCGAGTGCATTTTAAGTCACTTGCAGCCTGTCCATGCCATGGCCATGATTCTTAGGTCATAGAGGTGGTATTTTAACACCGTTTTAGTAAGTACAACCTGCTTCCTGGGCTATTTTATCTTTTTTTTTTAAAACATGCAAGGCAAACGCAGCTTTAACAACTATAACTCTAGAGACAGACACATCAAGCAGGTGCTGCGAGGGATACAGCACAGAAGGAAAGAGACAACTGTGGATGTTTTTCTCTCTAGACTGTTTTCTACAGAATGTATGTGACTATGTGGAGAATAGCTGAGGAAGCAGCATGAGTTATTAAAAAAAAAAAAAAGAAGAATCCGTTTGAGACAACTGAGGGTGCCATCCTAAAAAAGAAACTTTTGTGATGACTGACAGTGGTGTCTAAAACAGGTCAGTGTCCCCCACCCTCCTGTACCCAAGGCAGTGGGAAGAAGGTCTTAATTAAATATTTTAACAGAAAAGGGGAATGTTATCAGTGTCTTGTACTGTGAGAGAGATATAGCAGTGGACTGGTGTAGTTTTACGATTCTTGGTAGAGGTTTTTGGTCTCAGCCGTTTAGCGAGGGGAAAAATGGTGACATTAAAATACTTTAAAATTCTAAATATAATGCCTACATAGAAATCACAGAACCATCAAATTCTGTGATCAGGTACTTCTAATGGGACTAGTTATTTATAGTGTAACATTATCCTATATTGCACTATAAATAACCAATCAGATTACTACACTAGTCTCTGAAATTTTATAATTTGAAATTCTGCTTCAACCAAAATTCCATGGAAATTTTGAAATCCCACCTGATTCTGTGGGATTCCAAAATTCTGAAAGCAAAATTATTTTTTAAACTATTGGTCAGGAATCCATTTTTGTATAAAACTGAAGAACAGTATTCTGTAGGTTACGCAAACCACAAATTTATTTCCTGCTTAGCACCGAATACTATTTCATGGATCACATAATCTGCAAAATATTATTCCATGGTTTACATAGATCAGAAAACCTGCAGAATTAAAAAGGCATCCCCAAATATATTTTAGAAGTAGAATTTCCATTCTGCATCATGTAGACACTGTTACGCCAGTTTGGCCTCTAAGTGTCTCTAGTTTAAGAAACATGTTATGGTTGTTCACGCTGTGTACAGATGGCTGATTTAGCTGGCAGTTTTGATTCCAATTCTCTTTTTTTTCGTTTCAGAAATGAAAAACAGACTTCCCACCATACTGGTGTTACCACACAAAACGTGCATGTCTACAGTCCTGGATCAACTCTCACAGCCTCTTACTGGGCCTTTGGAACACCCCAACACAGTCTAGCCATGGGAGAAGAGGAGAGGAGTATAGAGATCCTATATATATGACAACTCAGCAGAAGGAAGCAGACAGTTGGAGCTAGAAGATAAGTACTTTCTCTGTGCTGTTTGTTTTCCTTTAGGATTGATGTAGAATTTCATGAGATGACAATGTGTGCTATGTGATTTAAACAGTGTAACTTCCAAACAAATTATTTTGTCTTGGCTGGGGGAGGGAGCATTTAAGTGAGGGAGAGAGACTGGGGAAATACACGGGGGGGAGGGGTGGTCAGGTGACTCAGACCAACTAATGCTGCAGATGGGATCCAATAATATTTCAAGGGGCCCAAGCGACCCCGAAGCTTGAGTGCCACGAAGCGGGAGTGTAGCATCTTAAGTAGCGTCTGCAGGGAATCAGCAGGGAGGAGAGCGGGCAACGGGACACGCTCGTAGACAGGGACGAGCCTAACTGGGAGGGCCACATATATCCATTACAGACAGGCAGAGTTCGGGGGGGGGGAAGGGTTGTATGGAGTGGGGTAGGACCAGGTTAAGGGAGAAGAGGATGTGCAGGGGGCAGTCAGTTAGTGAGGAATATCACCTGGATTAAGCACCTTGTTCAGTCTCGTGACCTTCCAATGTTGATCCACGCCTTTGTGACCTCCCGCCTTGACTTCTGCAACTCCCTATACCTAGGGCTTCCGGAGGTTGATATTCACCACTTGCAGCTGGTGCAGAACGCTGCGGCCAGGTTACTAACTGGGGTTTCTTGGATTAGTCATATCACCCCTGTACTGCGCAAACTGCACTGGCTGCCTGTCCAGTGGCAAATCACCTTCAAGGTTGGTTTACTGACCTATAAGGCCCTGCATGGACTGGGTCCTGGCTACCTGCAAGAGCTCCTGGTTCCTTACCGGCCTCTTCAAACCCTCCATTCAGCCGATGAGGGATTGCTAGAGGTTCCCAGGGTTCGACTGAAAACTTCTGGTGCAAGAGCATATATGTATACAGCCCCGACCCTGTGGAATTCTCTACCTCGCCGGATTAGAGAGTGCCTGACCATGGAGAGCTTCAAGATAGCTTTAAAAACATAGTTATTTAGCTGTACATATAATAATAATAATTTTATTTATAGGGCACCTATATGGGGATTGTTGAAGTTACATTATGGTATTTTACTGGTTTTTAGCATTTAATGTTTATTTGTGTTTTAATTTTTGTACAGTGCTTTGATATATGTTTGAATTGTGCTATGTAATAAATTGTATCATTATTATTATGATGCCAAGGATGCGGAGCAGCCATATTCATCGTAGTGGCATGGAGGGCAGGGGGCTGCAGAGTGTGTTGGCAGGTGGGCCAGCTCAGGCAGGAAACAGGGTGGTTGATAAGGGAACTGGAGGCATGGAGGAGGCAGAATAGAGGGGAACACAACCGGAGGGGGGACTAATGAGACATTCAAAAGAGCTCATAACAGGCACAGATAAGGGGGGAACTAGGTGGGACAGCAGGAGAGCAGCACAAGCGGGTGCAGCCAAGGGAAGGAAGTGATGACTGGAGGAGGGTCAGGCACGGGGGCATGACTAAGACTGGGTTGGAGCAAAGATATCAGCTTGTGGGAAGGGGGACTGGACTCTTTAATGGAAAGGAGATGAGCACTGCAAACAGATTCTCAGGGCTGGCTAGTCCAGAAGGCCAGGAAGCAGAGAGGAGGGAAGTTACAGCGAAGGAGCAGGGAGAGAACACTACAGGGGAAAAGTTACACAGTGGGGAGGCAGTAGGCAGTACACCAAGAAGATACAGTGGCAGAGGGAGTCAGCGAGGTGATGCAGTCTCTCCGGAGGGAAGTAAGGAGACAAGAGGGCAAGGGAAGCAACAGGCAGCCCAGGAAAGGCTAAGGACAGGGAGAGGAGGGGAGTCAAAGTGGGGAAGGCCACATTTCAGGGAAGACACGGGGAAGTAATAGCAGAGGAGATGGTAGCATGGTGAATGGGGCAACAAATGAGTGCAAAGGGGAGGTTCCACAGAAGGAAAATAGTTTGGAGTTGGAGGTCAGTACCATGGTCATATTTGCAAAGGGGAGAGGACAGGGCAAAGGTTAGAGGAGGCAAAGGGGAGGCAGGACAGGGGGGATGAGACAGCCTCACAAGTTGGGGGGCAGGGGAGTGAAGGGCAACAAGAGGGAGAGCAGGATAAGTGCCAGAGAGTCCCAATTCTAGGGATTGCTATACTTCAGTGTATAAGATGGGGGAAGGGCACCAGAAAAAGTGACATCTGATTATAATGCGTGCCAGGCATGACAGCAAGTAGAGTGGGGCAGAATATGGGCAGGTATGTGGGGAAGCCGCACATTGTGCTGCACCTGGGAACAAATTATCTGGAAGGGAGATGG
This sequence comes from Neoceratodus forsteri, assembly GCA_016271365.2. Classification (NCBI taxonomy): domain Eukaryota; kingdom Metazoa; phylum Chordata; order Ceratodontiformes; family Ceratodontidae; genus Neoceratodus; species Neoceratodus forsteri. The sequence continues at coordinate 28,861,201 of CM028138.1, forward strand.
ATAGAGGAGATACAAGACAGCTTCAGAAAAGTGGGGAAACTATGCAACAAAGAGGGAACAATGGTAGCCTTCTCAGAAGTTCTGCCAGTGCCAAAGGCTAGTACAGACAGGAAAAGAAGAATCAGTGGCTTCAACAAGTGGCTGAGGGAATGGTGTGTGTCCAAGGGGTATGGACTGGTGGGGGACTGGGGTAGCACATGGGATAACACAGATCTTTATGAAGGGGACAGGTTACACCTCAGCAGGGCAGGGTCACAGGTGTTGAAGCAGTAGCTGGGGCATTTCATCAATGAGAGGTATCATTTAAACTAGGTAGGGGGGAGACATTGGAGATGGGAATTGCCGGGAGAGGTGGTCCCATGGACCTCCCTCCACCACATGATAGATACGACCTTATGTGAAATAGGGGTTGAAGTAAAGAGGAAAGAAGCTGGAAGGATAGGAGCAGTGTGGAGAACGGTTTCACTAAATGCTAGGAGCCTGGGGAATAAGTTCGCAGAGTTGCAAACATTGATGGCAGAGGGGGAGGTGGACATAGCTGCCATTACTGAGATGTGGGCAACCAGGCACCATGACTGGGACCTAACTATCTCAGGGTACAAACTATTCCGGAGGGATAGATATAAAGGGAAGGCTGGGGGGGGTTGCCATTTACATTAGGGAAGGGATCAGATGTAATAGGGAGGAAGGGGAGGGAAGGAGTGCAGGTCAGAAGTAATCTAGCTGCAACTACACAGCCAGAAAGGGATCAAGATCTGTCTGGGGATCATTTATACACCTCCGACCCAGAAGGAGAACATTGACAGGGAACTGGGGCAGCAGATAAGGAGGCATAGTGGCAAAGGGAGAACAGTGGTGGTGGGAGAATTTAATCTTCCGGGGGTGGATTGGAGCATTCCAGTAACCACTTGCAGCAGGGAGCAGATCCTCCTGGAAGTGTTCCAGGATGGCTTCCTTACCCAGAGGGTAATGGAGCCAATGAGGGAGGGGAATATACTAGACCTGGTACTGGAGGATGGTGAACAGGTCAGGGATGTAAGGGTGGAAGAACCTTTAGCAAGCAGTGGCCACCGCACGGTGTGGTTCTCAATCAATCTGGGTAGAAAGTAGCCGCTACAAAAACTAGGGTCCTGGACTTCAAAAGGGTGGACTTTGGCAGGATGGGACACATACTGGAAAGTCATCTGGCAAGCATCCGCCCAGAAATGGACATAGAACAAAAATGGGGAGTCACCAAGGCAGGACTGGCTGAAGCCATTAAAACTTGTGTCAAGAGTCAGAGCAAGAAGGCCAGGACCAAGAAACCAAGCTGGATGGATAGAGAGGTAGTGCAGAAGGTGAAGGAGAAGATAAATGCATTTAGGATCTACAAGTGATCCAACAGGGCAGAAGACAGAGAAGAATATGTGAAGAAACCCAAAGAAGTGAGCAGAGTGGTAAGGGCAGCAAAGGTGGCTAGGGAACTGAGGTTAGTGCAGTGGATCAAAGAAGGAGAAAATGATTTCTTCAGATATATCAGAGAGAAGAGAAGGAGCAAGGATCAAATTGTTAAGATCAGGAGGGGAAGTGGGTGGGTAGAAAAGTGGTCTGAGCAGGCAGACATACTTAATGAATACTTCTGTTCAGTCTTCACCAAGGAGAGGGATGGGCCCGTACCTAAGAAGAAGGGTGAGGTGGGAGGGTGTGGGAGGGTGGGGGAGAAGCAACCACAGATGAAGAAGTCATGGTAGAAAGGGTGAGGGAGGGCCTAAAGTCCCTGAAGGTGGACAAGGCACCTGGCCCAGCTGGAGTCCACCCCAGGGTGCTGAGAGAGTTGGCAGAGGTCCTGGCAAGACCATTGGTGGACCTGTTCAATACCTCTCTGAACTCAGGGTGTGTGCCCAGGGACTGGAGGGAAGAACATGTGGTACCTCTCCATAAGAGTGGGCCCAAGGACAACCTGTGGAATTACAGACCGGTAAGCCTTACTGCAATTGTGGGAAAACTGATGGAGACAATCCTCAAGCAAAGGCTGGTGCAATTTCTTGAGGATAACAATCTCCAGGGCAGCAGACAGCATGGGTGTCTCTCAGGGAGATCCTGCCAGATGAACTTGGTTGATTTTTATGACTGGGTTCTGAAGGCACTGGACAGGGGACATGCAGTGGATGTTTTCTACCTGGATTTCAGCAAGGCCGTTGACTCAGTGCCACACGGTAGGCTGACCTGCAAGTTGAAGAGTCTGGGAGCAGGGAGGAAACTGGTAAGATGGGTCAAGAACTGGCTGCAGGGTAGATAGCAGAAGGTAGTAGTGGGAGGGAGGCATCTGAACCCAGGGCAGTAACAAGTGGTGTACCACAGGGCTCAGTGCTGGGACTGGTTCTGTTTAACATTTTCATAGCAGACATTGCAGTGGGGATTAAGAGGATTAAGATTAAGATCAGTCTCTTCGCAGATTATACAAAGATTTGCGCTGAGGTAGATGGGGGGGAGCAAAAGTACTTCAGGAGGATTTGATAAAACTGGAGGAATGGCCTCACACTTGGCAGCTTGGTTTCAGTGCCAAGAAGTACAAAGTGATGCATTTAGGAGGTAAGAACCCAGGGCACAGTTACTGACTGGAGGGTGTCCAGTTAACAAAATCCAAGGAGGAGAAGGATCTGGGAGTGCTGGTAACCAGGGAGATGAACCACTCTGCTCAGTGTAGGAAGGCAGCAGCGAAGGCAAACAGGATGCTAGGGTGCATAGCAAGGGGGATTACATCTAGGAGTAGGGAGGTCATCTTGTCCCTGTACAGGTCCCTGGTGAGACCGCACCTAGAGTATTGCGTGCAGTTCTGGTGCCCCTACTTGAAAAGGGACATCAAACTACTGGAGGGGGTACAGAGCAGGGCAACAAAAATTATCCTGGGGCTGGGGGACAGACCATATGAGAAGAGATTGAGAGAGCTCAATATGTATACCCTGGAGGAAAGAAGGGAGATAGGGGATATAATTGAGACCTTCAAGTACCTGAAGGGTTTGAACAAAGTAGACACCAGGTGTCTGTTCAATCTGAAAGGCGGAACGGAAGCCAGGGGGCACTCTATGAAGCTGGAAGGGGGCAGGTTCAAGAGGGAAATGAGGAGGCACTATTTCACAGAAAGGGTGGTTGCAGGGTGGAACGTTCTGCCAGAGGAAGTTGTATCATTGCAGAGTGTTGGGGGCTTTAAGAGGGGCTTGGACAGATTCAAGGGGAGGTTACGGATCACGAGGGGATGGGAGATGGGGGGAGGACATATGGTGGGGCAGCTGCAGTCTAATGGACTGAAGTGCTGCACACTCGCAGAGACTAGATAGACTGAATGACCTGTATCTGCTGGCAATTTCGTATGTTTGTATGTATTTTTGTAAAACTAGAGGGGGTATCACATGGAGTTCTAGGGGCTTTCATGCCTCCATCTGTAAGTGGCCAATGTAATGTATATGGAGAGAATATGCAAATGAGCAGAGGGGGTCACGTGATGACCAAAGCCACTGGTTCTCAGTTTTGACCAGAAAAACTGGTACAATTCTGGAACTTGGACTGCCAGCACACCTGTAGAAACAAGGAATCTCATGGAATTTGGACTTTTATATCAGATCAGAAAATCTTCAGAAGCTGTACTTTTCTTCTAATTGCTTCCTGTACTATTTTCAGTGTGCTTTATTTAATACTCCATACTGTAGATTAAGCCTTCTTTTATTCTACTTAATCACACAAATACTAAAATTATGACAGCAGAATCCCAATAAAATCCAGAAATTAGACTTACAATCAGTTGTGCAATTCCTGAAATTTCAAGTTTTGAAAATGGAATTTTGTTTCTCTAATCACCGTAAATCAGGGGCGTTGGGAGATAGCTAGATAGACAGATAGAGAGATATGATTTCTATGGAGAAGAAACTATTGCATCCTAAGCAGCTGCACTGTTTGGGGGTCCTAATGTTCAGGAAGTGTGAAATAAGAGTAGAACAAAGCTGGCCCAGTGGTGCTGAGGGCTGAGTCATCAGCCTTACCTCACACCATGCCGGCGACCCTGGTTCGGGAGCCGACTCAGGACGCCGGGGGTCAGCAGGAGGAGAGGACTGAGCATCTGGAGGACTGCAATCCTCTACTGGGTGGGTGAGTTGGGACTTCCATGCTATATAGCAGCTCCAGGTAGAGACTGGAAGCACTACATCAGCAGGGGATGTGCACTGGGGAGAGGTGACAGCTGATGTCTGTGTAGGAGCGCACCCACCGCATGCTGATGTCATTGCATGTCCATGCCTTGGGGCAGGGAGAACAAGAAAAAAACCCCGGACCATAGGAGGATGATGGCACCTCAAGGAGTTGGCCCACACTCCCATCTCCAGACCTGGCCCAACTAGCTCTCCCTGGTCTCTCTCCACTCCTGAGCCTCGATCAACTAGATTGTAGAAAGGGTACCAGGTAGGAGTAGGTGGCCATGCCTAAGGGGTGCAGAGCCAGGGGGTCAGTCGCAGGGCTCTGTGGAGTAGGAGGGAACCTAGCACCTGATTTCCCAGTTGGGAGGGCCTCAGGCAAGGTGGTAAGGAGTCAGCTGTGTGTGGTCGGCTGAGGGAGATCCTACGATCCAACGACCGGAGGGAAAAAGAATAAAAAAATTAATAAAAAATAAGAGTAGAACAAGTATTTGAAACAAAACAAGGTTATATATAATTACAGCAGTATCCTGTCTTTCAGTTCTACTAAGAAAGAAAGCAGATAAAACAACCTGCAGCAATATTTGATTTCTGAATTTTAGAGATGGTAAGCAATCTTAAAATGTGGGTTTTCAGCTAGAAATAATATGATGCAAAAAGGGTTGAAAGTGTCCCTTTAATTCCTCTGGCAGAAATCCACTTCCTGCGTAGCCTTATAGAGAAGCTCCAAGATACTGAAAATGGGTTTAAACAGTACAGCAACCCACTACCTTCTGCTGGAGGGAGTCTACCGAGGGAAAAACTGAATACTGTCCATATGTCCAGTACGGGAGGGAAGGGGTCGAAAATTGTGCCAAGCAGATGGCTAGCGGATCCCTTCCACTTCCCAGTCTTTCGGCCCTGCAGCCCCAGTGCTCAGACATTTTTGTGATATCTAACCAGGGAACTGGCAGAAGCACCACTAAAAGTCAATGAGGAATTTTTCGAGTTGTCGATATTATTTTGACAACCTTTAATATAATGAGAGCCATCGCCAACCAATAGGCCCTTATTAGTTAAGTGATGGCATTCATTTTATCAAAGGTTGTCTTAATTAAAAGATAGATCTGAAAAATTTCATTGACTTTTATGTGGAAGCGCCCTGTACACTCCCTGGTTAGACATCACAAAATCACTACATGCAGGGATGAGGCCGTCAGACCAGGAAGTGGAAGGGATTGGCTGACCATTTGTTCAGCACAATTTTCAATCCCTGCCCTCCCATAGTGGACATAAGGACAACATTCGGTTTTCCTCTCAGTAGACTATCACCAGCATAAGGTAATTGATAATATGTTGAAAACCTCATGTTTTTTTTATCTTTCAACTTCCCCTTAAATATCACAGATAATGTTCACAGAGTTCTGACTTCCTGTCCATGTTACTTGATGGGACAGCTTTGGCCCTTAGAGCCAGTGCCCCATGTTTCAGAATTCAGAAACGTGAGCTCCCTTCTACAATTTGCACCCTAGATATTGGAAGCAGTCTGCTGAAGTTTTGCCCAAACAGGTGACATCTAAGTAGTACAAGTAAGCTTGTAATGTGCAGAGAAGTATGATCATGCTTTACCTGCGATAAATGTCTCCCTGCCTGTTTACTCCATAGACCCGTCCATCTATTGCGACCTCTATCATGACAAGTGTTCCACCGATTTGTTGCCAAGTGCCTCCTGTACAGGAAGTAGGAGTGATGCTGTTTCGGTAAAAGATGCTGTCCTGCGCATTCACACCCCAGCAACCTATGGGTCCACAGCTGTAGTACACAAGACGGCCGTCAAGAAGCGTGAATGGCACTGCAACTGATGTGTCCTCCGCCACGTTAACCAGGCAGAAGATGTTATCAGTGGTATTAACGCCAACAACAAACTGGGCGACGCCTGCATCAATCTGCTTCATAAATCCACCTTTAAAAGAAAAGAAAATTATAAAGAGAAGATCTGGTACTGCTGAAGTAGCTTGTGTACTTTGGCCCAGCCAAGTTGAAGCTTTGTGTAGGAATTGAAAAATAGACAAGAGAGCCAGCCCAGTGATGCTGAGGGTTGAGGTGCTGGACGCCTTACCTGGTGCTGTGCCGGCAACCCTGGTTTGGGAACTACCTCGTGTCATCAGAGTGCTGGCATGGGGGTGGGTGGGAGGAGAGAGATCAAGCATGCCACAAGGCTGCTCTCCTCTCCTGGGGGTAGTGGGGGTGGGTTGTCATACCTCCCATAGTCCCGTCCACACCAGGTAGAGGTCTGGTGGGGTACATAGGCAGTCGGGGGATAGCACGTAGGGAGGGAGGAAGGGGCTGAGCTGGCTTCTGGGCTGCGTGCGCACCTCCACGCACACATACCGCCATGTGCCAGGGACCCAGGGGCAGGGGAATGGGAGAACAGCCAGAAAAAAAAATGTAAATCTAACTAAAAATAAAATGGACAAGAGCAAGAAATAGGGACAGTGTTACTTCATAGAAACAGAAACATAGAATTTGACTGCAGATAAGGACCGTTTGGCCCACCCAGTCTGCCCATTTCCCTACCTGATGGATAAGTTGCAGATCCTAGTTAACCAGCAGCCTACTTCTTCCTACCCCCAACCCCTAGAATTGCCTTATGACTGTCCCATGCATGCTTGAATTCCACCACTGTTTTTGACTCCACAACCTCCTCTGGAAGGCCGTTCCATGCATCCACAACCCTCTCTGTGAAAAAATACTTCCTTAAATTACCTCTGAGCCGACCCCCTTCTATCTTCAAATTGTGCCCTCTTGTTCTTGCACACCTCTTTTTTTGAAAGATGCTACCCTCTTGGACTTTGTTGATTCCCTTGAGGTACTTGAAAGTTTCTATCATGTCCCCCCTCTCCCTCCTTTCCTCGAGGCTATACATATTATGCTTCTTAAGTCTCTCTTCATATGTCTTCCGGTGCAGACCCTGCACCATTTTAGTTGCCCTCCTCTGGACAGCTTCCATCCTGTCTATGTCTTTGCAGAGATTGGGTCTCCAGAACTGCACGCAGTACTCCAGATGTGGTCTCACCAGCTGTCTGTACAGAGGGATAATAACTTCCTGTTTTCTACTGGTGATGCCTCTCCCTATGCATCCCAGTATTCCCCCAGCCCTCCTTGCTGCCCTTTCACATTGCTTGCCTACCTTTAGGTCATCTGATATGACTACCCCCAGGTCCCTTTCCATTTTTGTTGTTGTTAGTATCTCACCCCCATTGTGTACTCTTCCCTGGGTTTTTGTTTCCCAGGTGCATTACCTTGCACTTCTTAGCATTGAATCTAAGCTGCCATACATTTGACCATTCCTCTAACCTTGCCAAGTCCCTCTCATCCTTTCCACCCCACCTTGTGCATCAACTCTGTTGCAGATCTTTGTAGTCATCTGCAAAGAGACATACTTTTCCTTCCAGTCCCTCTGCAATGTCGCTTATAAAGACATTGAAGAGGACCGTCCTACTGAACTCTGCGGTACCCCACTACTAACCCCGCTTTTTTCAGAGTGGACTCCATTTACTATTACTCTCTGTGTCCTGTTCTCCAGCCAATTCTTTACCCAGGCTGTCATCTTGGGACCCACTCCCAGGCTGGCTAACTTGTATATTAATCTTTTGTGTGGGACTGTGTCAAATGCCTTGCTAAAGTCTAGGTAGGCCATGTCCACAGCCCCTCCCTGATCAAGTACTTTGGTCACCCAGTCAAAGAAATCTATCAGATTTGTCTGGCATGACCTTCCCGCTGTGAATCCATGCTGTCTTGGGTCCTGTGCCCCTCTGGCCTCTAGATACTCAACAATTCTTTCCTTCAGAAGTGATTCCATCATTTTCCCTACCACTGAGGTTAAGCTAACAGGTCTGTAGTTTCCTGCTTCTGCCTTGCTCCCACTTTTGTGAAGGGGAATCACATCTGCCCTCCTCCAGTCCTCAGGTACCACCCCATCCTCCCATGATTTGTTAAAGAGGGTAGTCAGTGGTGTCACTAGTTCTACCCTTAGTTCTTTTAGAATTCTGGGATGAATCCCATCAGGCTCCATTGCTTTGTCCACCTTCAGTTTTAAGAGCTCTTCAGAACCCTTTCTTCCATGAATGGGCTGGTATCAACTTCTGTATCCAGAATGTTTTACTGTTTGTTTTAGGTACCTCCCCTCTTCCTTTGTAAATACTGAGCAAAAATATTTGTTTAGTATCTCTGCCTTTTCACAGTCACCTCTGCCCACCCTCCTCCCCTTTATTAAGCCTCACTATCCCTCCTTTGGTCTTCCTTCACTCTCTGATGTACCTATAAAAGGTTTTATCTCCCTTCTTAACTGAATTGACTATCTTTTCCTCGGTTTGGGCCTTTGCTGTTCTGACTGCCTTTCCAGCTTCCTTTGCTTTAACTGATACAGTTCTCTGTCCTGTTCCTTCTGTGATTCCTTGTACTTCCTGAATGCTTTCTTTTCTCTTGAACCTTCACTGCCACTTCCTTTGAGAACCATAGTGGTTTCTTACTTGTTTCATTTTGTTTATTTGCTTTACACAAAGGCTTGTTACCTCTGTGATGGCAGTTTTTATTATTCCTCATTGTTCTTCCACCCTCCTTCCTGCCCATTTGCTAGTGCATTCCTTAGGCACTCACCCATTTTGGCAAAGTCAGCCTCCTAAATCCAGTACCTTTGTCTTTGTATGGCTTGACTCTATTGCTGTGTTTATTGTGAACCATACTGTTCGATGGTCGGCTAGTTCCCAGATGGCTCACCACTTCTACATCTGTGATCCTCTCTTCATCTCCATTTGAGAGAACCAGATCTAAGACTGCTCCCTCTCAAGTGGGCTCCAATACTAGTTGTCTAAGGCATGCCCCCTGTAGGGCATCTAGAATAACCCCACTCTTAGAAGTGGCTGCTGCAACTGCACTCCAGTTAACATCTGGCATATTCAGATCACCCATCAGCAATACCTCCCCTTTATCTGCCATTCTAAGTATACTTTCTATCATTTCCTTGTCCATTTCCTCCCCCTTGGAAGGATCTGTATACAACCTGTGCGGATTGTGGTGCCATTGCTTGCCTCCAAATTGACCCACAGTGCTTCTTCTCCTCCCTGTTTACCCTTTTGTTCTGTTACTTTGATTTCTTCTCTTATGTAGAGAGCTACTCCTCCTCCCCTTTTACCCTCCCTGTCCCTCCTATAGATAGTGTATCCTGGTATGTTTACATCCCAGACATGGTTCTGTGTGTACCATGTTTCTGTGACTGCCACGATATCCAGATCTTCCTCTTCCATCAAGGCCACTAATTCAGGAAGCTTGTTACCCAGACTACAGGCATTGGTACTCATTGCTCTCCATTTTTTGATGGCTTTACCTTCTGTAGCGGCATCCCCCACTGACCTTTCTACCTTGGTCTTTTTCTCATTTAGTACCCTGTTTTGTAGGGGGAGGCTGGGATTTTCCTGCTGCTTATCAGTGCCTCCCCCCTTGACTAGTTTAAAGGCCTGCCAATGAAGCATTTAAACTGATTGCCCAAAAGACTTGTTCCCTTCCTGGACAGATGCAGACCATCTTGCCAGTATAGGCTGGTGTCCTCCAGGTGGAACCCCAGTCCCCAATGAAGCCAAACCCTGTGCTCCACCATTTTTTCAACCATTTGTTAAACTGCATGGTGCAAAGTACCTCGCCTCACCCATGCCACTGACAGGCAGTACCTCTGAGAAGGATACTGTGTGCTACTTGTCTTAAGCCCCTCCCCAACTCTACAAAGTCCTTCTGCACTGCTCTAATCTCATGATGAGCTAAGTCATTTGTTCCTAGGTGGACAATGATGTCCAGCTCAGACTCCTGTGCAACTGTTCTCGTGATCCTAAGGATGCACTTCCTGTCCCTCCAAGCCATGGCACCAGGCAGGCACCTTACTTCAGTTTTCCCTGCTTCCCCCAGTTCTATCCCCCTAATAATTGAGTCCCCCACCAGGAGCTGCTTTCTTTCCCTGTGGTGCCCTCTGCCTCCTTCCTGAGGGCCTCCCTTGTGACAGTTGTCTGCACCCTCCTTAGTCTCCTCTGCCGGTGTATCCATAGGGGAGCTATGCTCCCCCAGAATGGTGTATGGATTGTGGTGTGGAACAACTGACTGGGTGTGCCTCTGTTCCACCATCCTCACCCTCCCTGAGCCCACTGTGGTCCAACTGCTGTGCTTTCTTTGCAACCTCTGAGGAAGTGGTGGTGGCTCTGGTGCTTCCTGTATGGGGGAGGTTCCCTTTCTACTGTCCAGTGTGGCCTGGGGGAAGGTCCCCGTACTACTGTCCAGTGTGGCCTGAAGACTGCAACTTCCTCCCTCAGGGCAGAGAGTTGTCTGCAAATAGGGCAGCATCTCAGCCTCCAGAAAGACTCCCGGAAGACTGCTGCCCCACAGCCATTACATTGCACTACTCCCCACATTTTTTATTTGTGTGTGTGTGTGTGTGTGTGTGTGTGTGTGATTGGTTTGTAATATAGAAATAGATATATATTTATATTATACAATGTGTATGCTTATATTGTCAGTGCAGTGTGCTAGAGAGGATATGACAGTGACATGCACCTTGCACTCTTGAGGAAATGATGTCAGAACCCCAGGTATAAAGGAACTATTTCCAGGGCTGGGTGGGGTGAGGGTGGGAAGGGGTTGGGCCTAAACTGTGCCCTCGCAAAACAATCAGCTAAAAGCTCTGACCCACTGCTGCAATGAGTGCCTTCCTGTCAGCTCTAGTGAGATAAGTTCTTAGGAAAGGGTTTGTTCTCATCAAAACTTTGTTAATGCACCAGTTAGAGTAATTTAATGCCACAAAAGTATTGAAATGTGGCATTAGAGTTTCAAAACCTAAATCCCGACTCCTACCCCTCCCTCCAAGCAGCAAAAGGAAATAACATTAGGGTTTGGGGTCCTCAGAGACTTGGCGAATCAGTGGTGGGATCTTCTCTGGGGTTATCAACCCTAATGCTCACCCTTACTCCAAGCTCATAGCCTCCTGTCTGAAACACAAGGTACAGCTTCAATCCAGTGCCTCCCAGTGATACACTCTTCAAAGGCAGAGATGTATGTCTTGCTACATGTTGTCAACATAATCTGCTGTAACTTTCTTAATGTTGGGCTCTGTGAGCCCTGTGTGAAGAAAAGAGATGATGTCTGACCTAGTTTGCTTAGGAGAGTGGGTGGATATTAGGGTTAACAATCCAAAGGAAGCCACCCCCCACTGATTCACCAAGATGAGATCCAAAACTCTAATGTTTTTAACTTTTGCTGCTTGGGGGGTAGAGAGTTAGGGTTGGAAACTCTAAAACCACATTTTCTTTCTTTTGTGTCATTAAGTTGAACCCTAACTGGTGCATTAATATAATTGTTTTTGCAAAGAATTTCCTTTCTTTCTGAAATAGTCGAATTGTAGCTTCATTCTTGCAGGTCTCTTTGGGCCCTGCATCAAGGGAAGACTCTCCACCTATGGAAGTGAAGCAACAGATGTCAAGAATTCATGGGGCTGTCTGGTGGACTGCAGAAGCTCAGAGCCCTCTGGGTCCTATGCTTCTATGTGGCTGAAGACACAGACACACAGGGCAAAGAATCCATCTCTCAGCCAAAGCACAGGGCCCTCTAGCACCCATGGGTGCAGAGGTGCAAGGCCCTATGCCAAGAGAAGAGTTATTTTCACTGTATGATACATGGGCCCATGTGGACAACCCTGCACTAGCCATTTCCAGGCTAGGAGGGTGGTGTCACATGACAGCACCTCCTCCCACAACTTCGGCCCATCCAGGTGGGCCACTGGGCTTTGCTATGAACTCAGTTCACTGGCATGGGAACACATAGCACTGCCCGCTGGGTAAAGACTGGTACTAAGGATCATACTAAGGGCAGAAAAGGAGCAAAAGGCTGAGTGGCCCATCTAGCTCCTTACAATAAATATAATAGGTCAGAGTTTTGTTTGAACTCAAAAAATTATCCAACTTGTTTTTGAATTTCTTTTTATGTTGACTGAGAATAACTGATAATGGCAAAGTATTCCAAGGTCCAACAGTTCTTTGAGAGGAAAAGTAGGCATTTTTTTTATTAAATTTGCTTCTTGTCAGTGGAGTGGATGGCCTCTAGTGCTGACAGATACTTGCTTAAAGTCCAATCCACATTCTTGTGTTAAATGTGTATCCTGTATACTGTCCCATGTAAATAAAGTTGCCGCTGTTCTAAAGACATTAGATTAAATTTTGGAAGCCTTTCCCCATAGGTAAGCATTTTATCAGAAACAACTAATGTTGTACCTCTTCTTTGTACTCTTTTTATTCTGATTATATCTTTCTGCTTAAAAGGGCTCCAGAGTTGAGAGACATAGTCAAACTACGGCCGGACGTAGGCCTGATAAAGTGATAATAGAATGTATGGATTTCTAGAAGTTATATTGTGTCTAATTGCCCACCAAATTATATTAGCTTTACTAATAACATTTGTGATATGAAGGTAAAAGTTTAAATTTGAATCAACAATGATACCAAGATCTCTTTCATTATCCTTATTAACTAACACTTCATTATATCAACAGTACTGTTTTTTGGGATTATATTTCCCAAAATATAAACACTACATTTAGAAGTGTTAAACCTCAAGTTCCATTTTGTGGACCAGGTCTCTAAGGTATTTAAATCCCTTTGGATAGCCTCAATATCTCCAGACGTACTGCAAATATTAGAAATTTTGCAGTCATCCACTTATTTTGTCATTTTGCTTTGAATGTTGTATGATCAATCAGAAATTAATATCTGAAAAATAGCTGGTGCCAAAACCGATCCCTGAGGGACCCCGCTTTCACCTGTTTGCCAAATTGACTTATGGCTGTCAACAACAACTCTCTGTTTTCTATCTTTCAACCAATTGGCTATCCAATGTACAAACAGGGGATTGATGTTGTGAATTTGCAATTTTTGAATTAATACCCAGTGTGGTGCAGAGTCGAAGGCTCTTTTAAATCCAATAGAACCACATCACATGGTCTTCTGTTATCAAGGTTGTCACTAGTGAAATTATAGAATCTCACTAAGTTGGTTGAACATGAGCGGCCTTTAACAAACCTGTGTTGGCTAGAATCAGTGACTGCTAGGGATGAAGCAAGTTTATCCTTAATTATTCTCTCTAATATTTTACTGAAAATAGGGGCGAGACAGAAAGGACAATAATTGTCAGGGGAAATTTTTTCTCCTTTTTTAACCAGTGGTATTACTTTTGCTTTCTTCCAATTGGATGGCACAAGACCTGAGTATATGCTTTTTTCATATGTGATCTTAACGGGCAAACACAAATGATCTTTCATTATATAAATGATGTCCCCTGAAATACCATCTGGGCCAGGAGAGGAGCCTTGCGTAATATTATTAAGTTTGTTTTTAATGTTGTCTAAGGGAATATCCATGCTACCATGCATAAGGCCTTGGTCTACACCCTTGTTGCATGACGTTTTATTAAATGCTTTGCAGAATTGCAAATTAAGTACACCTGCCATTTCCATTGGATGAGATATGGCTGACTCATTTATAATTAAAGGTCCTACTTTACATTCTTGTTTTTTGATAGAGTTTGTGTAACTAAACAGAATTTTACTATTTCCTTTTTGTGCTTGTAAAGCAATGTGTTTTTCTGTATCCAGTTTTGCTTTTCTGATTTCTTGTTTGCATTTCTTTTGCATTTTTTTAAATGCTAACATAGTTCTATCACACTTGTTGGCAATATATTTCTTAAACATTTTATTTATTTATTTTTTTTAGCTATTACTTTTTTCCTTTTGCCATCCTGCATCCGGAGAGCACCCCCAGCCCCGTCCCCCGACATCCTCCAACTGGTACTAACCCGGCCCCAGGGCTTACCCCCCTGGTGGGGCTGGCAGGGGGTTCCCCAACCCCCACCAAGAAACAGATTCAAGGGGCCAGTGCCGTGGCTGGCCAGGAGCAGAGCCTGTGAGGCGCCCTCCACCATTCTGCTGTGGCAAGTGGTTTTCTACGTTACTAACCCTAGGAGTCAAGGCATGTAATGATGCCTGCAGAGTGGAGCGTGCACATGTCTGCATGCGCTCCCTCCAAGCATCTGCCCCGACTCCTCCGCTGTCTTCAGCATGGCAGCCGTGCTCCCCAGCCTCCGCTAGGGAGCAGACAGGTTCCAACAGGTGGAAACCCCCCTCACCAGAGAAGGAGAGCAGTTTGTTGGATACACATTCCTTCTCCACCCCACCGACCCCAAGGCGGCCTGTGCTTGTTTCCAAACACGGTTGCTGCATTACACGGCATGGCGACTCAGCTTCAGCCCTCAGTGCCACCGGCCGGCTCTTTATTTTCTTTTAATAATTTTTGTAGATTACTAAATAACCATTTGGGGTGTAGACAAAGTTTTCTTTTCTTTATTCTTGGAATAAATTTATTGCCTGCATCTAAAATAATAGTTTTAAATGAACTCTACATATCTTTGATATCCTTGGACTATAAAAGATCAACCCAATTAATGTTGGCCAAGTGATTATTTAGATCAGTTATGTCTGCTTTATGCAATGCAAATACTACAGACACTTTTGCTGAGTGAAGAAACACAATACGTAGATTGACTATAACCACATAATGGTCACTGTTTCCTAAAGGTGCTGAGACTTTGCAGTTGGAAATACTTAATGATTCACTACCTAGAACAATATCTAGGATGTTAGACCCACGAGTTGGGGATGTGACATATTGTATTAAACTCAATTATTCACATGCATGTATAAAGTCTCTCGAAGCTTGAGAAGTGGCAGATTTATTTGCTCAGTTAATGTCACTCAGATTTAAATCACCCATAAATATGGTACTACTTGTATCTGCAGCTGGTGACATTTCTGTAAGGATCTCACTTAAAATTGACCTCTGAGAGTCAGGTGCCCTACAGCAGAGTCCTAACATAACTTTTTTATTATTTTGATTTTTTACACTCAGCCAAAGTGACTCAACAGAACTTGATTCTTTTTTAATTTTGTTGGAAATGTTACTCACATTTAGAGAAGAATTAATAAACAGTGCAATACCCCCACCCTTCCATTTTTCTCTAATTAAATGAAACAGGGTATAGCCTGGAAAAAATGTATTTCAGGCAGTGTCTTTTGGCCACCAGGTCTCAGTAATACCAATTATATCAGGATTATAATTTTCTACTCTTAATACAAGTTCATCAAATTTATTTCCTAAACTACAAGTGTTTAGAAGTTGTATTTTTAATTCATCCTTTACTATTTGCTGGGGAGCATGATAGACAGGATGAGGAAGTGAACTTGTTAAATTTTCCCTGTGACAGGGAGCATAGCCGTTTTTAGGCATCAGCAAACCCTGCAGTCGCTGGGGGCCCCCTGCTTATGGGGTCCCCCAACCAAAGCAGTTTACCTTATTCATTTTTTATTTTTTCAATGTTATTATCTTCTCAAAAAACAGAAATAAAGCCCTGTGCAGCTCCATCTAATTTGGCATTGTGATGTCATGAAATGTCTTACCAAGCTATGACCCAATCAGTAAGAGGCGGGTGGGTAGCAATGGCTGAAATGGAAGGAACAACCCTAAGGGTAACACAGCTGTCTCCCCTCAAAAAAATTAAATATGCCACCGGCTGTACTGAAAAAATTAATATATAAAAAAATGTGCGATATGGGCTACAGTCAAACACATGGGGTGAAGAAGGGCTGAGTAGGGGGTCCCATGACTTCACTAATCCTGCTGGGGGACCCAAAACCCTAAAGCCGGCCCTGACAGGGAGTTCCTGCCACTCTTGAGGACTGACCTTTTCTTAAATCTGTTGCAACAGTTCTTCTATTCCTTGGTCTATTTTATCCTTTACAATTTCTAGTCCATAAGGTTGGCCACCTATGGGCAACCCCTCCCCTTTCTTAACTATGCTATAGTGTCCTCTTTAAATTTCCTTTTCCTTCTTAGGTCCTCATATAGGGAGGTTATTGTTGTGACCTCCAAGCATATGTAGAACAGGTTTTGTTTATTGTTGTTAGATTTAGTAAGTAATAGCACTATGTCATAAAATACCTTATGGAATGGGGTGAGCGTAAAGCCCAAAGACCCCAAGGCACACTGCGACACTTGTCCAGGTCTTCAAGGTAGGGTGAGGTGAAATGGTGTGAGCATTATGGCCGATGACCCAAAGACACACCCCATTGCCTGTCAGTCTCTGCAGGGTGGAAGTGGGGTAGGTGTCAGTTCAATACTTCACTGCCATTCCTGTTATTCATCTCTCTTGCTCCTGCACTATCAATGCCAATGCCAGCAAGACAACATTCGACATTGATAAATGCTTGTTATAATGGGGGCCACTGTACTAATGACCCTCTATATTGAATAGTCATTTTCAAGAGTCATTTAAAAGAGTAGCAAGGTTAACTCTTTCCCTCCTAGAGTGTATATAAAATTTGAAATGTTCTATGCTTAACACTACATTGTATTTAAAACTGCCACCACAAAACTGAATGAGTAAAAATGCTTAAAGACCCATATTCTTAGGATCTCTAACTAGATATTTTAAAAGCAACAAGTGCAATGGTAAATGCTTTTCCAAAAATCTAGTTAAACATTAACATACCTGTCAAATCTACTTTTCTAGGTACTGTACCTCCTATGATGTTTTTTTGATTTTTTATATGTCCCCGATCCCAATTCTTCCCAGGTTTACAATGCTATTTCTAAGCCAACTGGGATAGCCATCTTTTTTTCTTGAGGAAAAAAATCCTAAATTAATATCTTTATAAAATACTCATAGTTGAAGGAACTAGTAGATTTTATCACCAAATAAAACTGGAAGACACTTGCATCCAGACAAAGGGGATGACCTATGCTGATAGATTAAGCAAATTGGGACTATACTCCTTACATTTTAAGAGAACGAGGGGAGCCCTCTTCCTGATTTATAGAGCATTTAATAGTGGTGACCTCTGGGAGTGTGAGGGATTTACAAGAAAAGACAGCCTTAGGGATAATAGATTTCACCCATTACAGCTAAAGGTGAACACTACAAAACCAATTGCAGAGCTAATTGCATAGGTGAGAGAGTGATTAGTGTCTGGAATAAACTGCCAAGGGAAGTAATTCTAAGTAAAACATCAGAAGCACTTAAGGTTGCTTTGCTATGGCATATGTGAAATGTTAAAGTTTACTTTTTTGGGTTAAATGTGTTGAGTTACATTGGCCTATTAACCTATGAACCTAATATTTTATAGTGAAAAAAAGTACAATCACAATTTTATCTCAATTTCATTGCACTGCTGCTTTAAGATCTTTATTTTTTGTTCAAGCACTCATCACCAACAAGAGCTACCTAAAGCAATCTAAGTGCAAATGTGTGAAGGCACAGTGATGGACACCAAAGAATGCTGGTCAGAAACTCTTACCTTTCACTTCACTCCAGGTATTGTTCTCTAGTTTGAAGATGCTGTTGTTTTGACTCACGCCCCACACCCCAGCTGGGCCGGCAGTGACGTGGGAGAGGTTGCCAGAGATATGCTGCCATGATCCCCACTGCAGGGTGTAGACACTTCCATTCGTTCCCACGCCTTATACATATGCTACACCTGCATCCATCTGTTTTAAGGACAACATAGGAACTGGACTGCAGATGAGGGCTAATGTCACACACAATATACAAAATAAACAAGGGAATTAATAAATGCAGTGCTTACTTTTTACCAGCAATGCAACTTTGAAGTGATTTTCAAGGTTTTGGCACAACAATTAGTGTTGGCATTGACAAAGGTGAGAGCTCCTAAGATTAAAAATAAATTGAATTTCTGAACATTGCCATTCTTTATTACTGAAGGTATCTGAAATAGGTAGTGGAGCCAGAATGGTCTCCTACCCTACACTAACTATATACTGTTCACCCTGAAACTTGTCTGAAGCTGGCTTATATTGTCTCTCCATTTTTGGCTGTATAATAACTGCTTAGACATCTTTGTGTTTTTAAGACTGTAACCATTGTTGACCTTTGTATGTATGTTACCCTACATCCTTTGTCATGGAACCTTTGTAAATGAGCAGTTCCTGCTCAAAGGTATTTGTAATCCTAGAGTTTAATAAAATAAAAAAAATAAAAAAACAGGAAAGGTTACAAATTTTAAAAAAGTAGTCAGTTGTAACTTCTCATTTTGGATGTATTTTTTCTTTTTTCCTTTTCTCATTAGAAAGCTTTCTATATCATAATATTATGCTGGTTGTGTGCAAGAGGACTCTCTCTTCCTGACAGCGGCCAGATCTAGTTCTTTTCCTCCTACTACATCAGCAGCAGCAGTGTGACCGCACTGACTGTGGCATCTCAGGTGACTGACCTTACAGCTACTGAGTGGTTCTTTCTGATTAGCTGTGATGTCACAATCAGTGAGGTAGCAGTGCTGATGATGTATTGAGGGGAAAAGAGGCAGATATGCTAGGTACCAGGCAGAGTGCTGTTCCACACATCACACCCACTAACACCACATAAAAAATCTTCTATTTAAAAAAAAATGTGTAAAAGAAGAAATACCCAAGATAGATAAGATAATAGTTGACTGCCTTAAAAAACTAAAATTAGTTTTAGGCAGTACACTAGCTCTTTAATGAAAACAGACTATTTGCCCCTTCCGTATCATCTTCCCCTGCTGTTTTTCCTGCTTTGAAATGCTAATCATCATTGTGACATCAGAATTATGTCTGTGGCAACAGGTTGTGATGTCATATGCAGAGGACTATGACATCGCAGCAAGCATTAGCAATGTGAACAGATGTAGTCTTTAGGAAAAGGACCCTTTATAAAAAAAAGAATGCCTTTAGTAATGAAGAAAGATCCTGAATTAAAATGTTGCTAAAATTTGAAAAACTCTGTAAAGTGCCTTGCCTTTTTCCTTATTTATGCTTCAGTTACTCATGTGTTTTTTTTATTAATCAGTGGCTGTTCAGATCAGTGGGTTCTCATTATAAACAAACACAGATTTCACACTAATCAGCTTACTGTAAACACCCACAAAAAGTCTTCATGACCTCTGACGCCAATTAATGACTGACCATAATTCGGTCCCCAGCAGTCTTCATAACCCTGGAGGGCACTGCACTGGAGGATGTTACTTCCTTCAAGTACCTTGAGAGCCTGCTGGACTGTCACCTCGACTTTTGCAAGCAGAAAGTGTTTGTTAATCCTGCTGAGTATGGACGACATGCCATGCATGTTCAGCTTGGTTATAGTGAATCAATAACTAATGCACTCCATGCTGGTTTTTCGTTTGCCATTTTCTGATGTTCAAATTTGCACTGACTATGATTGTTGAAGCTGAGATGTCAGCAATAAATTTTGGCACTTGCTGATTTACCTATTCTCTTTTGGAGCCTTGTTTAACTCACACGGTACACCTGTTATAACCAAATAGGCTGTGAAGATACTTTCTGGTTACACTGGTTCACCTCGGGGTTGGCCTATCCCTGCATCTGCACACTCGCTTTGCACCGTGTGAGCACACTCTCATCTTGTTTCTGCTATCATCTGGACTTCTTCTGCCATGGGGACATCATCCACAGGAAAGTCCATCTTAAACGGGGAGCCGTTTACAAGCATAAAGCTTGTATTCCACGCCTGCCATCGAGAGATTCTGAACACAATCCGCCCTTGTATAGTATTGCTCTAAAAATCCCCCTTTTTGAGACTTGACCCCTTTTTGCACCACTTCTGCATTTTACCCCAAACTGTACACCCACCCTACACTCACCACAGCTCCCTCTACCACTCTCCACCTCTTGAGGGTAGATGCGTCACACATTGTGCTTCATTTATCTCTGAAGTCTGGTTTGGCACCATCTTAGCCTATCTCAGCTCCTTACTCTCACAGAATTTTTCAGCAGACAAGGGCCACTTTACCCATCCAGTCTGTGCAGTTTGTCCCTGTCTAAGCTGTCACCACAGACCCAACCTGGTTGCTGGTTGCCCCCCTCTGCTTTTTTATTGGGATACCTTTGTGCCAATCCCATGCATGCTTAAAGCCCACCATTATTTATGCTCCTACCACCTCCTCTGGTAGACTGTTCCAAGCATACATCACTCTTTCAGTGAAGAAATACTTCCCCACAGTCCTCCTAAACTTCCCCTCTTCCAACTCCATTGCATGTCCTCTTATTCTAGTACACCTTCTTTTCTAAACAATTCTCCACTCCCATACATTATTCACCTTCATGATGTATTTATAGGTCTCTATCATGCCCCTTCCCTTCCAGAATGTACATGCTGAAATCCCTCAGTCTCACCTAATAGGGCTTTTAATGCAACACTTGCACCATTTTAGTTGCCCTCCTCTGGACTGCCTCCACCGTGTCTATATCCTTCCTGAAATGTGGTTTCCAGAACTGGACACAGTACTCCAGGTGAGGTCTCACCAATGTTTGATACAGTGGCAACACCACCTTCTTCCTTCTGCTGGTGATTCCACTACCTATGCCCCACCAGTATCTCACTGGCCCTGCCTACTGCCTTGCTGCACTGCCCCACCACCATGAGGTCATCTCCTTCCCACTCACAACCTCATACTCCCTCTGCAGCTCTGACATGCTCTCTCTCTCTCTCTCTCTCTCTCTCTGTCCTGCATGAAAACACCTGTGGGTCAATCTGTTGTCACCTTCAGAGTCTCCCGGCTCTGGACCAGCCTTCCATATATTATTTATGTAACTCTTTCCACTTCTACTCTAGAAGTCCTCCTTAGAGACGAGCATTAATACTGCACTTAAGCAGATTGCATTTGCACTTCAATGTAGCACAGTATTTCACTTTAAACAAATTGAACTTGCCCTTAACTTGCATTTGTGTCATCTGGAAACAGTTGTATGTTGTTTGTCTTACCTGATGAGGGCTGTCTGTGGTTGCTTATGTGGTCTTGTCCTTTTGCTGTTTGGGGGCTTTGGGTGAGGAGTTGAGACTGGAAACCCTAATGCCACATTTCCCTACTTTTGTGGCAATAAGTTGAACCCCAACAGGTGCATTAATGCATTTTTTTACTGCAAAGAAGTTTGATTTCTTTATGAGATAGTGGAATCATAGCTTCATTCATGCAGGTCCCCTCAGGACCTACTTGAACAGATGCAAATGTGCAGGGCCCTTTGGGCCCTGTGCCAAGGGAATATTCTGTCCCCCTATGGAAGTGCAGGGCTTATGGGCCCTGCACTTCCATGCAGCAATGGATGTCAAGAATTTATGGGTCTGTCTGGTGAACTGTGGATGCTCAGGGCCCTCTGAATCCTGTGCTTACATGTGGCTGTATACATAGATGCACAGGGCAAAGCATCCATCTCTCAGTCAGAGCACAGGGCCCTCCTGCACCCATGGGTACAGAGTTGCAGGGCCCTATACCAAGAGAAGAGATATCTTTACTAAATATTACTTGGACCTGTATGGGCATTCCTGTACCTTCCCTTCCTAGGCTGGGAGTCATGTTGCATAACAGCACCATCCCCCCAGCCTCAGCCCATTCAGCTGAGTCACTGCACTTACCTTGAACTCAGCTCACTGACACAGGATCACAAAGCGCTATATTTTGTGGTGATGGTGGGTACTGCATACATTTCTTAATAGTTATTTAATTTGTTTTTAGACTTTTGACTCCAGATTTTCAAGACGGTAGTTTTATGACGCCTCCTTATAAACATAATATTTCGCATTTATTGAATACTGGCTAAAACATCTTATTGCACCACATGCATGAAAACACATCTCATCCTGGAGTTAAAAATGACACCGGCCACATTTTTGAATCGTGTAAAAAATGGTTATGTTGAAAGTTAGGAGTCAAAATGTTGAAAGTTAGTGAAGTTATAAGTGAACATTAAAATACTTCAATGTTCGCTCATAACTTGGTCATTTTACCGTATTGTCACACCAAATTTTCAGTATAGTCTTCTCATGACCCCACCTCTTGAACTCAGTAGGTGAAAAAATTCAGATCCTGCTGGAAACATAATTTCATAGAGTGACTGTAAAAATCACCTTTCAGGACTGATTTGAAAAATGTCTCCTACCTTGTTCATGTGGTGGGTTCCCAAAAGGGATATGTTGACAATTTGGTGTAAAATATTAAGAAATGACAAAGTCATGAGTAAATGTTCAAAATCCACTGATATACATTAAACTGGACTTACCTTATGTAACCCCCTTTGGGGGTTTACCTTGATTGTCTCCATTGCCTGACCTCCTGTTTTCCTACTGGCATCCCCCATCATCCCCAGTTGTTCCTCAGATGTCCCTAGTTCCCCCCAAGTTGCCCTGTATATTATTTTAGCCTGGTTTAGTCTTAAAACTTAATTGTGGTCCACCCACTGTGTTCTGCTAAATTTCTTAGCAGCGTGCGACCGTGTAGGAACAAAAGGTGCATTTTTTTATTGACCGCCATTTTTGCGGTCTTCTGGGGAGTTCCTCGGCAGTCCCAGTGCCCCGCTTAAGCTAAATGGGGACCAGTGACCTTAAGGAGGCAATAGAAAAAATGCTTTAAAGTTTAAATTAAAAGTTTGTAATTGGGGCATGAATGAGGGCTCATGAATCATTCATGAGCCCTCATGAATGTTAATGGGATTGCTGCCTGCTGCCTAGGGGGACAGTGTTTTGGTGGCAGTGACAGCTAAACTGTTGGAGACAGTACTGTGAGTGGGCTCATTTAAAAGGGGAAAGTTGGGGCTACAATCTGGTGGGGTGCTGATCTGGAGGGGGTAATGCATTGGGCTTCACCAGACCTAGAAAGGGAGAGACTGCATAAAACTGAATGGGACTCCCTGCAAACAAATGGGAGCCGACATGTTTGTGACATTTGACCCCCATGTTACAGCCAATCAGTGATCTAGGCACCCAAAACTTTGACAAAGGGACTCCTGGGAAAAGGAGGGGACTAATTCTGGCACCTGGATCATGCCCCAATAAACGAGCAGGAAATATTGATCTCTATGCATATTGAATATTGATAGGCTCCATCAGCCAATCAGGATGCTGGTTTGTCAGCTGAAACTGTGTGGACTTTTGAGATTTCTTCAGTCTGTCCCCAGGCTCTGTATGAGTCAGAAGTACCCTGTTTGAATGGACTTTGGATATCAGGGGCTTCCCTAGGCCCTATGTGGAGATTGCTCTGTTGCTGATTTGGACAGTCCTGAAATTGGAGATTGCTGTGTGGCAGAATCAGAGTGAGATGGGGAAAGAGAGAAAAGAGACTGACCTGTGATGCTGATTTCCTAGGTATGGAGAAGTTGCTGTGTTATTGATGGAAGGAACTGAATGCTGCAGAAACCCTGCACTAGGAAGCTGAACTGGATGAGAGGACTGAGCAGTTTATGTGAGGTGCTACAGTTGCTGCAGAGAAGCTGTTTGCTTGTATGGACTGTAATTGCAATTTTTGAAGAGGCAGAGCATCTCTGGTCATTGGGGTGCTAGCCAGGAACCGTGGGTGTCCTGAGTGAACTAATTAAAGTGGCTGAGAGCTGAAGTCTTGCTGCAGCCAAAGAAAAGAGTGTGGACACTGTTAAGCTGGAAAGTGGGGTCTGGTGTGCAGGGGGGGCTGTTGCTGCCAAAGATTTGTCCCAGCTGAATTGCACTTGCCCTTATTGAGATGAAGGCTAGCCCCTACTCAGACTGGCACTGGATTTTATTGTAGCGACTGCCTGATAATATTGCTTGCTGAGAACTCAGTGCAAGGACTGCAGGAGGACCCCCACCGCTAGGGAGTCCTCAGCCAGAGCCAGGGAGGGAACTTGCTAATCCCTTCCAAGTGGGACTTACTGTCTCAGGAGGTCACCGGTGATTGCTAGGGTGCTTGGGCACCTGTGACCCATCATGGGAGCCAGGCTGCAGAGCCACTCCTGGGTCTGGGCCTTCTGGGGCTGGTGTTGTCCTGCCACAGTGCTCTGCACTGGGCCAGAAGCAGCTGAAGGTGACAAGCAGCCAGAAGTACAATCAAGATGACCAGATGCAAGATCCTTGAGCAAGTTCAATCCAGACTGGCCTGCTTCTGTTTTGTTGCACTAGATCAAGGAGCTCCATTTCCCTGGTGCTGAGATCAAGTAACTGTAAGTACCCAGGACGTGGCTCCTGGGAGGAAAAAGGGAAATTGTTCTGTTTTTTCAATTTACAAGTTTTCTCAAATATTTCAGGGCCCCAACAGCCAGCCAACCCGTGGCACTGATCAAGCCTACACCTAGTGGGTACCCATAGAAACCATTTGGGGACACTGGTACCAGTGGGGGAGGGCTTGGCCTGCAGGCCCATATGTTGAAGTTGCATATTGCACTAACTTTACTTTTTGCCTTCACAGCTACCCTAAGTCCCAGTACCCCCTTCCCTAGTCCTCTCCACAAATAAAGTTGTGGTTTACTGTTCGAAATTGTGTGTGCAGGAGTTCTCTGAGTCTGTCAAAGCATTACTGTTCATGGTTTCTGGTGATACTGAATTGTTGGGTATCCTGTTGTGGGGTGGTTGGTAGGGGAGGTGGGTAGGTGAAGCATCCCAGAGGGCTGTACCAGCCAGTCACCTGACTCACTTCTAATTCTCTCTGTGTGGAGGCACCATTCTATTTTTACTATCTTTGGGATAGGACCCCCAAACACCACTGTAGCAGGACACAAGCCCTTTAACCTGTTAGAGGGCCAACAGGCAAGAGTAGTAGCCCACTGACATGTGGCACCCAGACTACACTTTTTTTCTCATATCACAGTCTCCGGTTCCAGCAGCAAGATGTGTCTTTGACTGGAGAATAGATCTACATCATGGGACTTGGTCAGGTGAGTGAGGGTGTGTGTGGGGGGGGGGAGATGGGTGCTGAGTGGGAGGTCATGGTCTGGTTTGTGGGGTGTGTGGAGGAGTTAGAGCAGCAAGGGACATTTTCCTTTTTACAGGTTCTTTTAAAAAAAAAAACAGACTTCGAGGGACAGCACCACACAGGAAAATATAATTGTCTACAGTAGTTGTACAGCACTGTGGTAGTGTTAATTTTTTAGTGCGTGGTGCTCAACTCATCACTTTTGCATTAAGCTCCCAAAGTTTACAATTACAGTAAGCAAAGTTTCAAAAAAGTTGCTTAGCAAAGTGGAGCTTTTTGCTGATGGGTCATATGACTCAAATTATAATATAAGCGACAGATGATGCAGTTGAAAAGACGAGTGCCTGAAGTGGTCTCAGGGGTCCCTGTGTTTACTACAGAGCTATTAGACTGCTACAGTCATTGCTGTGTGAAGGAACTCTTCAGCCTGGAGTGTGAACTGCTTTCATCCAGCATAAAGAGAGCTTCTAATCTGTTTTGTGTGCATTAGATAACAGTGATGATGTGGTGGTGTGGTGGGATTCATACCTAAAAACTCATGGTTCATTCTGTGTTAAAACACTAGACAATAGTGCAGAACCATATCATGCTGTGCTTTTATTTTGTAACATTGCTAACTTTGTCAATTATTTTAGTTCTTTAATTAAAAAAAAATATAGAAGTAAAATACAGCTTTGATTAATAATTCCCTATTGCACGTGTGGGAGAGAGAAAGTCAGAGAGAGGGACAGAGAGAGAGAGAGAGAGACACAGACACACACATGATGACAGGTAAAGGGACTGGTTGTGGGGGTGCAAGAGGGTGGGAAACATGAATTATGATGTGTGAGGTGGGACAGCAGATCATACGAAGGGTAACTAATCAATGCTTTGTATCAACCCAATGTAAAAAGGTTCGTTATTCTAGTAAAAAAAACCAGTACATGTTAATTTTTTATTAAAAGAACACTGCGCACAGTTGTGCATCCATCCTCAAATTAGATCAGGCTCTGCATCCCGTTAATGTAGTGATCGCTTTGCGTGGCCTATGTATGATTGTCCATCACAAAGGTACGCCATGAGGAAACAATGTCAGACCTGTCTTCCTTGCAATTTGATGCACATAATTTAGTTATGCAAATTTATTGGAAGGTTGACTGTATACAGATAAGGCCACAACAGACACTACAAGATACATATGACTAGTATTTATACTGGATGAAATGCATCCCTGAACCATTATTCTATTGTATCCGTGTTCCATTATGAAACTGCTTGGTATCAGCGCGGTCTGTGAGCGTCATGCCCATCTGCATACTGGCTGGATGTCATAT